>JAJIBD010007407.1:0-83014 GCA_021461705.1 Cryptotis parvus | reverse complement strand
TTTTCACGAAGGATACCGTGGTCCAATCCTGTTTGGAATTTGGGGATGACAGCAACATCGGTCAGACAAAACCGTCGATTGTCCTTCGCCAATTATAAGACCAAGATGACTGCCCTACGACACCCTGATGGATCTATCACATCTTCCAGAAAGGCATTAGAGAAGATTATCCAGGACTTCTACTCAAATTTCTTTGATAGCCACATCCACCTGTCCACATACCAAATTCCACAGGATGGATATGTCATTCCCAACATTCTCCTTTCTGAAATCCGACATGCCATCTTGTCGGTAAAGAAGGGAACAGCATCAGGCCCAGACAAATTCAGACCCGAACACCTGAAGAATCCACCGTCGGTACTCATCAATACACTAGCTCGGCTCTTCACACGCTACCTGTCCGAATGCAAGGTGCCCTCCCAATGGAAAACCAGCAGGACAGTTCTACTGTTCAAGAAGGGAAACATTCACGACATTAGCAACTATCGCCCCATCTGCCTGTTGTCCATCATCTACAAGCTGTTTACACGATCATCCTGAACAGGATTAGCAGAACACTAGATGAAGGACAACCATGTGAGCAAGAAGGTTTCCGGAAAGGATTCAGCACAATCGACCATATCCACACAGTAACCAAGCTCATTGAGGTTTATAGGGAGTACAAGATGCCGCTCTGTCTCACATTCATTGATTTAAAGAAAGCCTTTTGATTCTGTGGAGACTGAAGCAGTCATCGAAGCCCTAGCCAAACAGGGTGTTCAAACCCAATACATCAAGATCCTTCGTGAGCTGTATTATGGATTCACCACCAGGATCTCACCATTCTACAAAGAAGTGATCATTGATGTCAAAAGAGGGGTTCGACAGGGTGATACCATTTCACCAAAACTCTTCAGCGCCACCCTCGAGAACATCATGCGACAATTAGGAATGGGAAGGAATGGGAGTGAAGATAGATGGTCGGCAACTACACCACCTCCGCTTCGCTGATGACATCGTTCTAATAACACCAAACATTAGCCAAACGGCACAAATGCTGGCTGACTTTGACCGAGAATGTGGAAAGATAGGTCTACAGCTGCATCTGAAGAAAACTACGTTCATGAAAAATGAACTAGTTCCTGAGGCCCCATTCACTCTCAATGGAACAAACATCTCTGAATGCAGCAGTTATGTGTACCTAGGTCGAGAAATCAACATGATGAACGACCTAAAACCTGAGCTGTGCAGGAGGAAGAGAGCAGCATGGAATGCCTTCAAAGGCATCGAAGGAGTAGCTAAAAGGACAAAGAAACTCTGGCTGTGGGCACATCTCTTTGACTCCACCGTTCTCCCCTGCATAACATCCGCCTCAGAGACCTGGGCCCTACGAAAGCAGGATGAGAATGCTATTCGGGTCTCCCAGAGAGGAATAGAAAGAGCTATGCTTGAAATATCACGCCTCACTCAAGTGAGTGAAGGAATCCAGAGTTCTGACCTCCATCGCTATTCCAGAGTCTGGGATGCTGTCTCGTTTGCCAAGGCACCGAAAATCATATGGGCTGGACATGTAATGCGATTTGGAGACAACTGCTGGACTAGAGCTGTTACCGACTGGATCCCACCGGATATCAAAAGATCACGTGGCCGCCCACCTACAAGAAGGTCAGACTTCCTTGTGAAGACCCTGAAGGAACAGTTTGAGGCTCTTCATATTCCTGAATCAACCAGATACCATTGGGCTACATTGGCACGTGATAGGGTCCAATGGAAATGTTACTGGCACCTGCTCAAGCAAATTGATGAATAACGGGATTCAAGTGATCAAGTGATAGTGAATATTGATCCAAGTACTCTCATTTAAAAAAGTTTCCTATGAGAAAATAACTCCAGTCTCTTTACTCCCTTCCATATTGCACTTTGCATTATCCATCCAGCTAGATAAGTAGTAATGATGTGGAATCTATATTCAAAGCTATAGAAATGAAGATAATTTATTAAGCTCTCACAATGTGCTGTAGTCTGTGGTCATCATTTGGCATTAAATTCACACAGAAATTTCCACTGGTATGAATATAGCAATTATACAAGTGAGATTAAAAACTCAGGATTTTAGAACAGTGAATTCAATGCACTGTAGCAGGTTAATGCCTGGAATGTCTTTGTATGTGTGAATCAAACATCCTATAACATTTTATTCATAATTGAGTATCTTGAAACTTTTATTATTATTAGTTAGTGAAAATATTTACATCTTGGATGAAACTTTGTTTTTAGCTCATATAACTTAATTTTTTTCCTTATCCACAACTTTTATAAAGCAAAATCACAACCATATTCAAAATAACAATTACAAAATACAAGTCATTAAAAATAAGGTATCATTTCATGAGATACCTTTTTAAGCAATGGGACTTGCCAGTGTGTTTACATAGTCACACTGAACATGTCTTCCAATTACATAGTAACTGGAGAAAACTGCATTCATTCTTTTTGTAGTAGAAAATCACTACCTTGGCGAGATAAAAGTAGGTACTCAGCAAAAAAATAACAAGTTCTGAGTGTGTTGCAAAGTGAGTTTTTAGTGTAGGTACTCAATTAGTTTCAGAAAAGGAGTATGATAATTTATACTCCTGAACATAGCTAGGCAAAATATTTCAAGAGTTCACAAGGAAATTGTGGTTTGGTACTTTCACCTAAAATTGAACAAAACAAATTGATAGTCATTTAGCTGATTTTTCAGGAAATTTCTGGAATGAAAAGTTCAAATTAATTGTAACTCTTCCCTGTTTCATGAGTTTGGGTGAATAACACTATGTTGATAGTGCTTAAAACAGAAATTAATGCTAGGAGACACATCAAACATTAGTCATGCTAACATGAATAAGAGGTTGTGTAGGTGTAGATGATTTCAATTCTCAGTTTTATTATTAGATAAAAACTGTGCTATCATTTACAATCTAGAATTAAAAAAATGCACAGGTGGGACCATAGAGATAGGATAACAGGCAGGGCATTTCCTTGTATGCATCTGATTAAGGCTTCATTCCCACCACCCCGTATGGTCCCCTGAGCCTGCCAGGACTAATCCTGGAGCATAACTTGGTATAACCTCAAAACAAAAAATGGGAACATGGGGGCTGGAGCCATAGTCCAGTGGGTAGGATTTGTCTTGCACGCAGCTGACCTGGGTTCGATCTCTGGCATCCCATATGGTCTACTGAGCACCGCCAGGAATAATTCTTGAGTGCAGATCCAGGAGTAACCTCTGAGCATTGTCATGTGTGGCCCAAAAAGCCAAAAACAAAAAAAAAGTAAACATGTACTGCAAGAAAGAATAGAGTTAGCATCCCTCCCACAGATCAGTCTTAGACTTCTCCCAGGAAAGGAAATACAATGAATTTCTGAACAGTGGCACGATTTGATTGACTAAGTTCTTACTTTTTATATTCAGAAAAATGTAGGATCTCAATTTTTATCATGATAAATATGTTGAACATGTATTTAGAAGTAATCTTATAGTCAAAATCATCTTCTATCAAACCCTAACCTATAATCATATTTCCATTTACAAAAGATATATAGAAGACATCATTCTTATTTAAGAAACTAGAACACTTTGATCGTATTCCTCAATCTCATATGCATTCACATTCCTAACTAAAGAGAACAGCATGTAAAAATAAATTATTATTAGTCTATTTCTAGAGAAAATTGAACAGGGAATGGGAAAAATTATCATGAATTCTAGAATTGATTCCATGGCCAATTATTGAATTATTAAAATTTTAATCAATGGACTTTTATGATGATTATGATTTATTCTCAGGATGCAAGAATTGTTAAACATAGATTAATGCAACATAACACTTAAACAAAGGAAAGGTAAAAATCATGGATTTATCTATAGATGGATATGCAAACCTTTTGATAAGATTCATTATCTTTTTTAGTTGGACATTCTTTTTTTAATAGTTTATTATTTCCCAAGGATTGTTTTAGCTATCCAAGGTGTTTATTATTCCATACAAATTTCAAGAGTGTTTGGTCAATTTTTTTGAAGAATGTCATGGGTATTCTTATAGGGACCAACTGAATCTATATAAAGCTCTAGGGAGTATTACCAAATTGCTAATGGGTGCTAGAAAGAGTACAAGCTTTATGACATGTGTCTTGCATTCAACTCATATAAATTGCACCCCAAGACTGCATAGCCTCCTGAGTAACTTCCCAAACAGCCCTTCAGCCCCATGGCACCCCCAAGCATGACACTGGAAGCCTCGGGACCACTGAGATAGCTGCGGTGGTTCCCAGCACCATAAGGCCCACATTGTACCATGCCTTCAGCCATCACATTGAATGATTTGCCTTATTGTCTGAAAATCATCAGGAAATACCCTTAGGCACTAATATAAAGAGTTGGGGGGACCCATAAAATAAAATAAGTAGATATTATCCTTTCAAATTACATTAGATAAATTTTATTTTGATTTTGTTGCTCAACAACAAAACTTTAGTTTTTCTTTAACATTCTAGTATAGTTATCTATAACTTTCAAATCCTGTGACTTAATGCTGATCTGGAAACAGAGTGTCATTATACAGAGTAGATTGAAGGACAAAGTTTAGAATTATGCAGACCAAGATTGAATTCCAGTTTCAATGGAGTGGTTATATTTTTTAATAAAATTGAATTGCCTTTTCTGTAAATGAGGGATTAATACTTACCTCACATAGTTGCTAGAATCTCGAAAGGAATGACTGATGTATTCAGCAGTACGTGGCACATGGTAAGAGTTAAAAAAAGGGAGAAAGAACTCTTTATTATTTCTTCTTCTGCTTAAAGATGGATGAATTCTAGATTCAATTTTTTTTCCCATAAGGAGATAGCATTGCCCTTGAGGCTTTTCATATAGCTGCTAAAATGTAGTTTTCAAGGAGGCCCCTCAACACAGAATTTATAACTTTTCTCCCTGTGAATAATTTCCCTTAGCTGCAGTATATTTCCTAAATAATTATAGAAGTATGCTGCAGTCATGATTATAGTAAGGATTAGAGACAACAGAAATGCAAATGCATTATGGTAGGTATAAACTATAAAACACATAAAAGCATTATTATTAATAATGATAAAATCAGTTATTTATTTTTTTGCCTTTTCTACTTTTCTCCTTACACCTGAACTTCACATCAAAAAAACAAAAAGCAATACTATTATTTTTTTTAGCATTGAAGACCACTATAAATAAACATTTCATTTTTAGATTTTTTTCTCTTAAATCAATAAAGCTGTGTTTCTCCAATTGTCTTAAAATATCGTACCCTGTCTTTAACTGACTGACTCCTTTTTGTTGTGAGGTAATATAGTGCAGAAACAAAACTAGTCACTTAATTTCTTCTGATTCATTATTTATAATTCAAACACTCATTTCTATAAGACCACTCATTTGTAGACCAAATGTTATTTATATTATAGTATATTTTATATATTATATCATATATTGAATTTAATATCACCATTTCTTTTTACTTTTATTTCTTTTTGTTGCTGTTTTGGTTTTGGGTCCACTATAAGTGATTCTCAGAGATTACTTCTGGTTCTGCACTTGGGAATTATTCCTGAATGTGCTCAGTGGATCATGTGGGATGCCAGGAATTGACCTGAGTTGTCTGTGTGCAAGGCAAGGACCTTTCCTGCTTTACTCTCTCTCCCGCCACAATACCTGCAGATTATTTATCATTACTGCGATAGTGTGTATTTATTGGTATATTTTACCATAGTTAATACATCTATAAATTTTTATTTTACTGAATTAACTAAGAATTTCAGTAATGTAATGTGCTCATTTATCCTTTCAGCTATTTATTCGATGCTCTTGAAGGCATTCCATACTTACCTCTTCCTCCTGCGCAGCTCAGATGCTAGGTCACATCTCTTTGACTCCACCATTCTCCCTGCATTAATATACACCTGAGAAACCTGGGCGCTATGAAAGTAGGATTACAACGCTGTTCAGGTCTCCCAAAGTGGGACCAAGAGAGCTATGCTTGAAATATCACGCCTCACTCAAGTGAGAAAGGAATCTGTCATTGGACTTCCATCGACAATCAAGAGGTAGGGTCTGTCTCGCTTGCCAAAGCATCGAAAATCAGATGGGCTGGACATGTAATGCAACTTGGAGATTAATGTTGGACTAGAACCATTACTGACTGGATACTACAGGACATCTACAGATCACGTGGGCACCCACCTACAAGATGGTCAGACTTCGTCAAGACCCTGAATGAATGGTTTGAGGCCTTTTTATTCCTGGAGCAAGCAGATGCCATTGGGCTACACTGGCACATGACAGGGACAAATGGAACCATTACTGGCACCTACTCGAGCAAATCGACGAATAACAGGATGCCAAGTGATCAAGTGAATGTACTCATACATGAGACCTGGTTCACCTTCTGCAAAAGAAAATTCCATCATGCTCTCTTTTTACCTACATGGCCAAGACCGTACCAGTAGCATGATCATATTCTTTGCTAAACCAAAAGGCTGGGGTCTGAGGAGAACAGGAAAACAGAACATGGTAACAGCAGAATGACTGTATGGCTAAATCCCTAAGTAATAAATTCAATTTTAATAAATTACAAATTTATTTATACAAGATTATTTTTCCGGTAAAGATTTATTAACCTGCTGTGCTCATGGTTTACTCCTGACTATGAACTCAACAATCATAACTGGTATACTCAAGGTGTCCAAATGTAAGACATGTGCCCTGTTCCTCATGGTTTACTCCTGACTATGAACTCAACAATCACAACTGGTATACTCAAGGTGTCCAAATGTAAGACATGTGCCCTGTTCCTCTGGTCTAGAAATCTTTTTATTCCAATTTCTTTCTATAAAATGGGTATCCTGGCAATTTTACTTTCTGTTTAATCCAATTTCATTTTCCTCTCTCTGACATCTGACACAGAGAGGTATTTAACTATTTGCTACTCAAAATTGGTATTTTAACTTGAGATCATTTCTGAATTAACTAAAATTAAATTCCACTATATTTAGCCAAAATGCATAACAATTATTTTTAAAAGATTCTGCTGACTTAGAAGACTGCTGTATTTTTCAATTGAAAGATCATTTTTTAATTTCATTGATATTAAAGTGACATTACTCCTATGAATTAGTATTTTATGGTATTTAATCCTAATATTTGGACCCATATATTTTATTGATTATGTAAAGACTTTTTTGGAGTGATATATACAATCACAGTTTATTGCTGATGAAAGCATTACTGCTAGAATACATTATTAAATCAGCTTTTCAAGAATAAACATGAAATTATTCTTTCATTAGTCTTTTCATTTATTTTCCCTGAGGACTTAAAGAATACTACAGCATGATGAACAGTGATTGAACCAAGTATGAACAAATGCTGAAAAAAATTAATGAAACATTAAAATATGACACAGACAAATTACATCAAGCAAAGTTAAAATTGAGTTAAAGTTAAGATTCTTATATGAGGGGCGTAGCTATAGCACAGCAGGTAGGGCATTGGCCTTGCATACGGCAGACCCAGGTTCGATTCCTCAGGATCCCATATGGTACCCTGAGCACCTCCAGTATTAAATCCTGAGTGTAGAGCCAGGAGTATCCCCTGAGCATTGCCTGGTGTGAACCAAAAAAAAAAAAGATTATTATATGGGGCTGCATTATACTACATAATGAGTAAAGAATCAAGTTCAGCACTATATATTGTACCCATTATAAGCTAAAATAAATTAATGCTCAGAACATTGATTCTTTCATTGCTTCTCATAGAAAGAAGTTTATAATCCCCTCAAATTCCTGTTGACACAGAAGAGCAGGTTAATTTACAAACTTACTCCTTAAAACTATATTTAAATTTTCAAGATCATTAATCACAAATGTGAGTGAGATGCTCTTTCATTTCCAAATTTCCTTTTATGGTTTCCTGAATCAAATGTAAAAGTCTTTAGAAAAAAAATAACTTCACCTTGACCTCAAGTTCAATTTACATTGTCAAATATCATTTTATTACCTTTTGTATGCAATAAATTTAGACACATAAAAGGGTTAAAACAAGTAGAAGAAAGAAAGGAACTATTTAAAAATTAAATCAAAGTAATCCCAAAAGTGTTATCAGACAAGGATTTTAAAATTTCTTTAGATAGTATTTGTACAGGATATAAGAAAACACTCAAATTTTTGGCAGGGAAATGCAATTTATAAAAACTAACCAAATGGTAATTTTAGAATGGAAAAATAAAATGCCCTAAATGAAAAAGTCAAGAGAGATGTTTGCATATGACTGACAAGAAAGTCACATTTTGTTATATGATTCATCTATTATGGGCTAGGGATGAAAATATACATTTTTATCAGAAGAAAAAGAAATGACTCAAAAGGGCATCTTACTTAAAAAAAAAACTAACTTAAGAATATCAGCTGAAATATCCACATAACCAAAAGCCAAAGAACAATATGGCGGGAGTTCTTCCAAGGATCTTCTGTTGATTCTCAGTTGATCTGTGACCCTGGTGATGTGGTGCTGCTTGGACCAAAAGGAATACTAGAGTCAAACCAGCAGTGTCCAAAGGCCTGGGGAATACAGCTGGTGGTGTGTGGGCCTTAGTGGAAAGATGAGAGTGGGGCCGGAGCAATAGCACAGCGGGTAGAGCGCTTGCCTTCCATGCGGCCAACCTGAGGTCAATCCCCGGCACCCCATATGGTCCCCCAAGCACTGCCAGGAGTAATTCCTGTGGGCAGAGCCAGGAGATACCCCTGGTGTGACCCCAAAAAAAAACTAGTAAACGTAGAAGAGGGAATGAAAGCGAATATCGTTAATGTTGTCTTCACTGTCTTCCCGTTCATCATCGATTTGCTCGAGCGGGCCCCAGTAACATCTCCATATGTCCTGTCTCATGCTAATAGAGCCCAAGGGCATCTGCTTGCTCCCAGAACATAAAGAGCCTCAATCCATTCCGGAATGAGGTCTATAATTGTTACTGGTACTTGGCATATCAAATACAACACAGGTAGCTTTCCAGGCTCTGCCGTGCAGGTAGCATACATCGTCAATGTTATTGTAAATAATAGTGACTTAAAAAACAGTTCTATAGGGGACTAGAATGACAGTATAACTGTTAAGACATTTTTCTTTCCTGGCAACCTGGCTAGGTTTTATGCTCAGCATACCATGTTGTCCCCAAACACCCAGGATTAATACCTGGGTTGAGAGCCAGCAATAATCCCTGAGTATCACAGGGTGTGCCCCCAAAAGAATGAAACTTATAGCCTCATGTTTACTTTTCTATCATGTTTGTATTGTCTAGGAAAACTTGACAATGTCTTTGTTGCTTCCTATACTCTTTCAATCATTGAAAAAACATTAAAAGTGTGTATAACAGAAGGGTACAATTTATATGTGGCATATATATGCATATATAAATCACTGTATAACTGTCTTCCCGTTTATCATCGAATTGCTCAAGTGGGCACCAGTAACATCTCCATATGTCCTGTCTCATGCAAGTAGAGCCCAAAGGCACCTGCTTGCTCCAGGAACATAAAGAGCCTCAAACCATTCCATCAGGTCATAGGAATGAGGTCTAAAATTGTTACCAGTACCTGTCATATCAAATATGACACGGGTAGCTTGCCAGGTTCTGCTGTGCGGGTAGCATACTCTTGTAGTCATCTCAAAATCCAGCATTTATTGATGAACCTCGTGGCCGCAAGTGGCGCGCGAGCCGGGCTGTGATAGGCTGATCTGCTAGGTGGAGTTCTGATGAGGGGGAAGTCCGGATGTGGAAAATGGAGGCCCTCATGGAGTGGGGGGGCCATCTGGCTTGTTGCGAGGCTCTGATGGGGTGGCGAGCCAGGCCTAGAACACACCATCCCTCCCAGGCACCTCGTGAGCGGCTGGGCACAGGGAGAACCAGTAGCACCTCTGCCCCATGTCTGTGAGTCTGCACATATACATATATACCATATATATGATATATATACTACAAAAGGCATGAATAAACTTGTTATGCATAAGAATATAAACAAGGAGATTTGTGACCTATACTGTACATAATATAAAAATAGTGCATACTGAATTTAAAAAGAAAAAATACGTTTACTGGAGCTCATAAGTTCCAAAACCATTTCCTTTTGCCAATGAGCTTATCTCATTGTCTCTCAGCATGGAAATCTGTAAAGGCTTAAAAGGCTTCAGTTTAATCTTGATCACCATTAGGATGATTTATGGCCCTATGATGAGATGTGAGCTTCTCCTGGATTTGAATATTACAACATAGAGCACATTTTATTTCCTCCCATCTCTTTCCTCAGCATGACTGAGAATTCCATTCAAGCTTAATGTCACCCATTATCAAAAAAAAAAAAATGTGACCTAACAATTACAATTTTACTTGAAGTTTTTAAATGCCAGTACTTCATTAACTTATAGTCTCTGGGTCTCTTTCGAATTTTATGAGTCTTCTGTGAGAAAAAGAAGTAAATGACTAAGAAAAAATTTAAATGATCATTCAGAACATTGATGAAAACAAAAAAGGCAGAAGGAGAAAGATGGGATGAAAGAAGGAAATATGAGAGGAAAATATGCTTGATTTTTTTTTCAAAAAAGATGTATCCTTTAAAAAAATAAAGTGGGGGTGGTTGTGCAGGAATCTAGAATTTCATGAAGGAATCCTTCCCTATACATATTTTAGTACCAAATTCTGAAAAATAGCATAGTATGAAAAAGAGTGGCAATTTTCTAGAAAATCAAAGTTTATGATCTAAAAAGAATTTAACAAATTTCAAGTAATGAATGGATTGTTCATGGCATGCTGTTCTCACGAACAAAGGTGATATTTCCAGAAAAATACCTGTGCATGCAAAAAGTCCCTTCATTGTTGGTAATTGTTAATGGGGTGTTTGAAAATGGACCTGAATTTTCCTCAAAATTAGAAGAACATTATTCTTTCTTACACTATATTTTAACCAAATCATAAGAGTAATGTTCCATGAAAGTCTTCAGTGACCAAATATACATTGTTAAATCTAACCTATCTTTCGAATACTGTAATCTTAGTAGGAGATATAGAATTAACATGATTAAATACTATCCTGTACTATCTAAATGACATTTTTCATTGTAAAAGTATTCAAGAATACAGAGATTTTGTACATGTAATTATATTTATTATTTTATGTTTCATTATAAAGAAGTATAAATATCCCTTGAAGAATATAATTTCTCGTGTGATTCTTCAACATTCATATCTGTCAAGAATTTGAAAAAAGGAAATGAGATATCAAGAACTGAGGCATTCATGTGGGAAAGGAAAATAAAGTAAATTCAGTAAAATTTGTCAAAACAATCTTATCTCTATTGGCCAGGTTTTGAAGTGAGCAAAACAAAAGGTATGCAAATTTATATTACCTGAAAATGAATATAATGGATTTAAGAAGCACAGTGAACATAAATGTTTTACTGAGAAATGTAGCATAAGAATGAAGAATATGAAATGGAACACAAATATCAACTACATTTATTTTCAGAAAAAAATGTATTTCTTAAGCAAACTAAAAAATCACCAATACAAATTTATTGATCTTTCTTTTTTCTGTCAATTTAAAGGTCAATATCGATAATTCTAACAATAAATTCTGTTGTTAGAAGTAGCCAAGTTGTTATGCTCAGCCCCACTTTGAGAGAACACTGGTTGAAGTAGCCTCACTTGATCACAGTAATTATTGGAGTCACAATTACTATTTTTCACATTTTTCTGGTAAGGTTATGGTCATATTCAGGAAGCCGTTTTTTTGAATGACTGAAATTTTTAGATTATAATTATTTATAATTAAATTATCTTAATAGACCAGATCTATAAGGAATCTTTTTTAGATAATAAAATTTGGCATTGTTCTAAAAACATGGTAAAAATTATGAGACCTGCACCAAGAATATAAATGCTTAATAAACATCCCTTTCCTAAAAAGCTTATTCAGAATGATCATCTTAAAATCTATCACCTCTTTAACTTTTTTATCTTATCCACATATTTTTTTTCATTAAGAAAATATTAATTGGGCATCAATAGCAGCAAAGACATTATATAAGAATTTGAACAAAATTCCACCATCCACAAAATTCAGGTAATTGAAATTTCAATAAATGTTTCTCTTATTAGTAGTTTCATCATCTCCCACTAAATACCTTTAATATCTATTCATTGAGAATTGCTTATGTAGTAAATATTCAGCTAAATATGTTATATACTAGCTTTATTGAATATTGCAACTGATCCTGTGACACATTTTGGAGTCCAAAATATTGATGATAGGTTAATCAGACAATACTTTCAAAGTTAAAGAGCTAAAGATTTGATTAATAATTAAATTAAGTACTGATCTAATGTTTTAGTATCTGAGCCCTTTTCTTTTAAAAAATGCAATAGTTTTATATATCACTGTATCACTGTCTTCTCGTTCATCGTTGATTTGCTCGAGCAGGCATCAGAAACATCTCCATATGACCTGTCTCATGCAAGTAGAGCCCAAGGGCCCCTGCTTGCTCCAGGAACATAAAAGCCTCAAACCATTCCATTAGGTTATGGGAATGAGGTCTATAATTGTTACTGGTATTTGGCATATCAAATACGACACAATGCTACATGCTTCTGTTTTATATATAAAACAGAAGTTTTATATATAAAATATAAAAAGATAGACTCCTACACCATAAAAGGAAAAACATAACACATCCTAAATAGGAATATTTGTGATTCCAAAAAGGAATACATGGCAATTTTAACTCATAAACTAAAGAGTAGACTAATTACATATCTAAGCAATATTTTATCTGCTTTGAAAACAATTTATTAAACTGACATGTGACATGTTATTAATGAAATATCATTCTAGGATGATTGTGATGCTTGTTCTATTTCTTGCAATAAAGCATATCAGCACTAATTACCCCAATGGATAATTTTGTGTAATAATTCCAAAATAAATGAATATACATAACAAAACCTCAAGCCTCAATAATTTTTTTGGGGGGAGGCTTTTAGGTCATGCCCGGCAATGCCAGGTTACTCCTTGCTCTGCATTAATGAATTATTCTGGTGGTGCTCAGAGGACCATATGGGATGCCAGGGATCGAACCCTGGTTGGTCATGTGCAAGGCAAACACCCTACCCACTGGACTCTCACTCCAACCCCCTCATTAATTATTTTATAAAGTTTATTATATGGATATATATTAACTTTCTTATCTAGGATATATTTTGTAATTTTTGTATATTTATGATCTATCATATGAAATGTATAGTGCATATTGAACCTTATATATTGCATTTTAATTTAGTGTTTAGTTGATTAATCACCGATTATATATTTGATCTTATAATATTGCATTCATTTCTTATTCACATTCAAAATAATAGTCCATGTTCTTTGTGATTTTAAAACAAATTTTTGTGGAAAAACATTCTAACTAATAGCTATGATCATGAAGATAAAGTTGTTTTATTTTTCACAAGAACTAGACACAAAGTAGCACAACAACTACATTCTGAATGACCATCAATGTAATCATGCTAATAATAAGTCACATCTTCCTTGATCTGTTTTATTACCAACTCCTTTAACGTTGATGGACAGAAACACCGAGTAATGATGACAAGGCAGTTAATAAGTTTCCAGCTCTAGACATCATTATTTTCCTTTCAACTTCCTCTGATCTACAATGAGAATCCTCACTATTTTAAAACTGTAATTTCTTCTATATATTAGCCTCCATATATAAAGCACATTCAATGAATATCTCAAAATTGTTATTTCTTACAAGAAGTTGACTCTGAGGTTCATCTAGATTAAGAGACGGCATTTGTTAGAGAAAACCAAAAAGAAAAAAACAAGGTTCCTTACCATATGTATGAATAGGACCTCAGAATTAATACCTGAATGATTATCATACAATATAGTTATATAGGGATTAAATGGAAAACATTGTTTATCTTGATAGAAACATATATGAAAAGTTAATTTGTCTTCAATTATTTGATTAATAGTTATTTATACCTGCCAGTCTTTGGTCTTCTACAAAGAGGAAAATAAAATGCCTGTGAGTAATGTGATAAAATTGACACTTCAAATTCATGTGCAGGGGCTATTATTAGCTAAAATGTGATAAGAAAAATACAAAGATGATTAAAGTACACAACAGCAAAAATTTCCTGTTTTTATTTAATCTGAAAGAAAACAAAAACCTGTTCTAAGAGAAAAAATTGACTTCCAGAAAAATGTTAAAATATACAGTAAAAACTATTTCAATCTAGGACATTACAATTTTTTTAAAAAAAAATTCTGCAGCATACTGCTAAGACCACTGGTAAGGTTGCTACGGAGTATGATAGTGAGCTGGGTCTGAACCACAGTACCATATACTGTGTCTTGAGAACTCCCAGGATCATCGCTAAGCACATTGCCAAGAGTCAGCAATGAACACTGTTGATGTGGCCCCAAATGAAGGAGAAGGTTAAGGAGAAGAAAAGGAAGAATTAGGAGGAGGAGGAGGAGGAAAGAAAGAAGAGGAGAAGGAGGAGGAGGAGGAGGAAGAGGAGGAGGAGGGAGGAGAAGCAGAAGAAAACTGTTTCTGTAAATAGACACCATTATATAAAAAAGACAAATCAGAAACACATAGATAATGGATATCATGGACATTAATGGAATTTATAAAATAGTTATAAATTTATATCTGCATAATAATTGACAAGATTCAATAGCATAAAACCGTAAAAATTCTGGCTTTGTGAGAATTTCAGCTCTTATTCAAATGGTTCTAGCTTAGGGTTTGTCTCCCGATGTAGTCAGATTGTGTCTGTGGCTAGAATCAGTGGTCTCTGTTTATATGCATGGTGCCTAGATTGTAACTATGTGTGGTAACTAGACAACTATGGTAGACAGGTATCATTCTCTCTCTAGAAAAAAAACTCTTCCCGGCTGTTAACACCAGAGTAGCTAAAGCTTCTTTGTACAGACAACAAGTCTGACATTGGTCAGAGAGAATGTATGTCTTGGTAAGCATACAAGGGTTAGATATATAGAATCCAGTTTTTTGAAAAGGCAGTAGATCGAGAGTAAGTGATATAGCTAAAGCTCTATTTTAGAAAGGATATGTGAAATAATAAAGAATTCATTAGAACTAAGCAAAACATATATATGCAGTCCTTATCACTGTTGCTGTCACTGTCTTCTCGTTCATCATCGATTTGCTCGATCAGGCACCAGTAGCATCTCCATATGTCCTGTCTCATGCTAGTAGAGCCCAAAGGCATCTGCTTGCTCCAGGACCATAAAGAGTCTCAAACCATTCCATCACGTCATGGGAATGATGTCTATAATTGTTACTGGTATTTGGCATTTCAAATTCAACATGGGTAACTTGCCAGACTCTGCTGTGTGATAGCATACTCTTATAGTCGCCTCTGATCTCCAGCATTTATTGATGAACCATGCGGCCATAAGCAGCCGCGAAGCCAGGCTGTGATGCTGGAAGGAGTTCTGATGAGAGGAAAATGGCGGCCCTCATGGAGTGGGGAGGGGGTCCTCTGGCTTCTTGCGAGGCTCTGCTGGAGTGGTGGGCCAGGGCTAGAAACTACATTCCATAAATATAAATAAAATATACAAAGGAATACTCAATGGTACCTATGAGACATGATATAGACACTACTTTTCTTTATCAAATGAAGTAAACTAGGGGCCGGAGCGATAGTTCAGAGGGTAGGGCATTTGCCTTGCCGGGTTCTATCCCCGGCATCCCATATGGTCCCCTGAGCACTTCCAGGAGTGATTCCTATGTGCAGAGCCAGGAGTAACCCCTGAGCATTGTCAGGTGTGACCCAAAAAGCAAAAACAAGGAAACTAAATATACCCAATAGCCAATTTGAGAGCTTAAAAAGTAAAGTACTTTTTCTTTCTATAAATTTGAGAAATAACACATTTGAGTAAATTGAGTTATCAAATTAATTATGAATTAACTATAAATCTGTATTCTTTAATTATAGAAACATCAAAATATTCCTACAATCATTGATAGACAAGAATGTTTGCAAGTAATTTAATTGCAATTATAAAATAAAATACCATATCTGTTTCTATTTTAGGAGATTGAGTATATACAGTATATCCTATGTATGATCATATATGATATAACAGACATAGCACAGAATGTCAAACCATAAAAATACTAAGAAATTGATACTGAAAGGAAGTAGAACCCATATGATGATTAAAGCAGCTAAAGCTGCCAAAAAGAAAGTGGATAATCACTAGTTTTAAGAACTTCTGAAAATAAATGCATTAATTTAACCTGCTATTATGGAGCATAATTTTTAACACTTATATTTACATGTTTTAAGAAAAATCGCTATTTTTAAATGTCAATGACCAATTTAAATGACCAAGTGATAGCATAGTGGGTAGTACGTTTGCATTGCATAGACCCAAATCGGGATAGATCCGCAGCATCCCATGTACTGATCTACCCCATCAATACCAGTTCAGCCGTGTGCAAGGCAAATGCCCTACCCACTGTGCTATTGCTCCAGCTACTAAAATCTTAATTTTGAGAGGCAGTAACACCCTGTGGTGATTAGGAGTTACTCCCGACACTGTGCTAGGAGTTGAACCCTGACCTCCCCATATCAAGCCTGTACTCAGGCTTTTAGCCCATTGAGCTGTCTCCTCTGGCTCGTTCATAGGTTTTTTGGGGGGCAGGCCCACCTGGATTGCTCAGGGGTTATTCCTGGTTCTGCACTCAGGAATTACTCCTGGGGGAGTTTGGCGGACATGGGATGCCGAGACTCGAACCTGGGTTAGCCCCATGCATCGCAAGTGCCTTCCCAGCTGTACTGTTGCTCCTGCCCCCAGAGGTTCGTTTTCAAGAGCTCAGTTGAGATGTGCTTAAGATGTTTAAGGTGTTTGTTCAGTTGCGTATTTGCCTGATTACAGTGCCACCACATCAATTTCATGAATTTCCCCCTCCACACCCTTTCTGTTGTTTTCATGACAAGGGATCAAAGACTAAGGTAGCAGCATTGCTTGCCAGGGGCCATAAAACACAAGCTGTGGTGGCAGCATCCTTTGCTCTCCTGTAATCACGATGTTGACACAGGCATTCACCAGGTACTAAGTTAGGAATATGGTGCTTGTCAGTGGTCTTTGGTGCAGAGACAACTGCTCGGCAGGGGTTATACTATCACAAACTCTTTTTTTCTATTGCAGTACATACCAGGGGCTGCAGCTCTTTTTTTTTTTTGTGGTGTTTTGTACATCTGGCTGTGGTGCCACTGGAAGTTGCTTGTACTGCCAGAGTTCACAGGTTTCATGGCTTGCCAGTTGCCCGGCATCACACCCGGCACATGTGGGCCACCAGCACCGAAACACATGGCCAGGTGTTCCAGGCAGACAATGAAAATCACTGCATGCTTGTTCCAGGCTTACCACTGCCAAAATAATTCTTATTACTTCAGGAGAGACTTGTTCAAGGCCGACACTTTTCGGATCTCCTCACCTGACTCTTGGTAATCACTACTCTTTTTTTATTTTGGCTTTATGGGTCACACTCTGTGATGCTTAGGAGTACCCCCTGGTTCCTTCACTTGGGAATTACTCTGATGGTGCTCCAGGACCATATCACTTGATGACATGAATCCGTTATTCATCGATTTGCTCGAGCGGGCGCCAGTAACATTTCCATTGGACTCTATCACGTGCCAATGCAGCCCAATGGCATCTGGTTGATTCAGGAATATGAAGAGCCTCAAACCGTTCCTTCAGGGTCTTTACAAGGAAGTTTGACCATCTTGTAGGTGGGCGGCCACGTGATCATTTGACATCCCGTGGGATCCAGTTGGTAATGGCTCTAGTCCAGCGGTTGTCTCCAAATCGCATTACACGTCCAGCCCATCTGATTTTCGATGCCTTGGCAAACGAGACAGCGTCTCTGATTCTGGATAGCGACAGAGGTCAGAACTCCGGATTCCTTCTCTCACTTGAGTGAGGCGTGATATTCCAAGCATAGCTCTTTCAATTCCTCTCTGGGAGACCCGAATAGCATTCTCATCCTGCTTTCATAGGTCCCAGGTCTCTGAGGCGTATGTTACTGCAGGGAGAACGGTGGAGTCAAAGAGATGTGCCCGGAGCTGGTGGTTCTTTGTCCTTTTAGCTATTTCTTCGATGCCTTTGAAGGCATTCCATGCCGCTCTCTTCCTCCTGCGCAGCTCAGGTTTTAGGTCTTTCATCATGTTGATTTCTCGACCTAGGTACACATAACTGCTGCATTCAGAGATGTTTGTTCCATTGAGAGTGAATGGGGCCTCAGGAACTAGTTCATTCTTCATGAACATTGTTTTCTTTAGATTCAGCTGTAGACCTATCTTTCCACATTCTCGGTCAAAGTCAGCCAGCATTTGTGCTGCTTGGCTAATGTTTGATGTTATTAGAACGATGTCATCAGCGAAGCGGAGGTGGTGTAGTTGCCGACCATCTATCTTCACTCCCAATCCTTCCCAATCTAATTGTCGCATGACGTTCTCGAGGGTGGCACTGAAGAGTTTTGGTGAGATGGTATCACCCTGTCAAACCCCTCTTTTCACATTAATGATCACTTCTTTGTAGAATGGTGAGATCCTGGTGGTGAATCAGTAATACAGCTCACGAAGGATCTTGATGTATTGGGTTTGAACACCCTGTTTGGCTGGGGCTTCGATGACTGCTTCAGTCTCCACAGAATCAAAGGCTTTCTGTAAATCAATGCACGTGAGACAGAGCGGCATCTTGTACTCCCTACAAACCTCAATGAGCTTGGTTACTGTGTGGATATGGTCGATTGTGCTGAATCCTTTCCGGAAGCCTGCTTGCTCGCATGGTTGTCCTTCATCTAGTGTTCTGCTAATCCTGTTCAGGATGACTCATGTAAACAGCTTGTAGATGACAGACAACAGGCAGATGGGGCGATAGTTGCCGATGTCGTGAATGTCTCCCTTCTTGAACAGTAGAACTGTCCTGCTGGTTTTCCATTGGGAGGGCACATGGCATTCGGACAGGTAGCGTGTGAAGAGCCGAGCTAGTGTGTTGATGAGTACTGACGGCAGATTCTTCAGGTGTTCGGGTCTGACTTTGTCTGGGCCTGGTGCTGTTCCCTTCTTTACCGACGAGATGGCATGTCGTTGGGAATGACATATCCATCCTGTGGAATTTGGTATGTGGGCAGGTGGATGTGACTATCAAAGAGATTTGAGTAGAAGTCCTGGATAATCTTCTCCATTGCCTTTCTGGAAGATGTGATAGATCCATCAGGGCGACGGAGGGCAGTCATCTTGGTCTTATAGTTGGCGAAGGACAGGCGGGCAGTGCAAATGCTTTTCCCGGCTTCTGCTGCATCTTCCAGTATTTCTGCTCTTCTGTCTTTGAGGTGTCTTTTATCTCTTCTCTGCACCCGTTTAGCAAGCTTTGACGTTAGCATTTGGTCTCCTGAGGCTCAAGCCTTGCCACGTTGGCGAATGAGCTCTAGAGTTTCTGAAGACAGGCGTTTTTTGATCTTTTTCTCTCTCGGCATTCTTCGCACAATCATGGAGGTGCTGAACCAGTCGGTTGTATTCTTCATCGATGTCGTCAATGATGGTATCTTCCCCTGTTGCTACAATGCTGCCAAAGAGTTCCCAGTTGGTGGTCGTTCTGGGAGACAGGACCATATGGGATACAAAAAAATATGTAGAATTATATCATGAAGTACTCAGAATATAAATTAATATTTGCATCCTATCTTTTTTTTTCTTTCTCTTTGGGTCACACCGCAATGCTCAGGATTACTCCTGGCTCTGCACTCAGGAATTACTCCTGGAGTTGCTCAGGGGACCATATGAGATGCTGGGGATTAAACCTGAGTTGACTGCATGCAAGGCAAATGCCTTACTGCTATGCTCTCACTCTGGTCCCTGCATCCTATCTTTTAAAAAAGATTTTGCCATCATATTGTGATAGTGACAATAAAATATTAATTATTAATGCATGATCTTCCTTAGCACTTAATATAGAGTTTTGTTATTCACATATGCATATGGTAAATACATTTGTTTAATTTTTTTTGGGAGCCATGCCAGACAGTGTTGGAGCTTACACCTAGGTCTCTACTCAAGGCTCGCTCTTGGCTGTTTACAGAAGATCTGCTGTGTTGCAGGGTCTTTACTGAAATGCCAGAGCCCTACCTCCTGCACTGTCTGCCCAATCATCTAAATGTAGATTTACTCTATACATGTACATGAATTTATTCCCCTTGTTCTACAGACTGCAGTTCATCATTAGAATAGGAAACTTTTTATCTATGCAAAGCACAAGATGCATAAACTTTGTAAGGCAGAGGATAACAATATCAAATGATTATCTCTAGTAAGTCAGTTATTACTTAAGGATTTTCTGTTTGTTTGGCTTCTGACCAAAATCTCTGTTCTGGTTAGCTTTTCTGACTCCCTGAAGCTCGCCCTAAAGGGGGAAAATAAACCACCATGGCATATAATTAAGGAGAGTTTAGTCAGAGACTGTTTAAAATTTGGAATAGGGATTTGAGTCACACCCAGTGGTGCTCAGAACTGACTATTGGCTCTGTGCTCAGGGGTCAGTCCTGGCATATGTCACTCCAGCGGCCATGTTCATGGAGATTGAACCAGGATTGGCCATGTGCAAGGCAAGCACCTTAATCCCTGTATTGTCTCTCTGGCCTGAGATTTTCATGTATTTATTTATTTAGAGATTTTTATTTTTGAGAGAGACCTGGACTGAAATGAAGTGAAACCAAGAGACAGAAGGGATAATTTCCTGGGGAGGCAAAAGCTGCTCCCGGATGCTTGGTCATTTTCCCGAGCTTTTGAAGAATGGTCTGTAGACAGACTTCATTATTTCCATGGATCATCCCATTCATGGCCTGATTTTAGTCAGTGACCATGAGGGCAGTGACTATGAGTACATGTCATCGGAATGCTTGGATATATTGCCTGACAGGTTTTAAGACAATGAAAGACTTGACAGCCTATGTCAAAATGATGATGAATGCTAGATAGCATCAATATTTTAAAGATATATTTAATACGTATATATTTATATATTAAATATAGGTTTATATTTAACATATATTTATATAGATATACAAATATAACTTTTAAAATACTTTAATATATATCTTTAAAATATTGATTCTAGCTTTTATCATCATTTTGACATAGGCCATCAAGTCGTTCATTGTCTTAAAACCTGTATATATATATATAAATATTTTATTTATATATATATTTTTTTCTTTATATATATTTTGACCTTGTCAAGCACTCCGACAAAAAAGAGACATTATTTTAACACCGGTTACCACCACCTACAGTCAAAGCGATCCCCCCAAAGAAAATTTGTCTCCAGGATTTAGTCATGTACTTAGCAAAAATGAAAACAGTTCCGTTCAGTAAGTTCTATAAAATTGTAGATTGGAGAAAACTTGATTTTTAAACTAATTTACAGTTGTCTGTGGATTTATATAATTTAAGTGTCATATTCAAAATAAAAAAATATTGTCGCTGAAAGCAATTTTTGTCTATGTAAATCAGTCACTGTAGAACTTTCAGCATTTGGGTATGGACTGATCCATTCTTTGTTTCTTTGTTTTTATTTGCTTGCTTTTTTTGTGTCACACCTGGTGATGCTCAGGGAGTACTCCTGGCTATGCACTCAGGAATTACTCCTAGTGGTGCTAAGGAATGTATGGGATACCAAGGATAGAACCCCAGTTGACTGCATGCCTGGCAATGCCATCCCCACTGGACTATCGTTCTGGCCCCTGATCCATTTTTTGTTTTCCTGAAAAGGTGATTTTTTCACATGATACAGGGACTATTTTTTTTTTTTTTTGGGTCAGAGCTCCACCAAAAGAGAAAACCTGATCTTTCCCTTTTAAGTTTCATCAGTAAATGCTCAAGATGAGAGGCTTCTACTGAGAGTATACCACCCGATACAGCAGAGCCTGGCAAGCTACCCGTGTTTTATTTGACATGCCAAAAACCAGTAACAATGATGGACCTAAGTTCCATGACCTGAAGGAATGATTTGAGGCTCTTCCTCTCCCTGGAGCAAGCAGATGCCCTTGGGCTACGCTTGCTTGCAACAGGGCAGGACATATGGAGATGTTACTGGTGCCTGCTCGAGCAAATCGATGAACAAAGGAAAGACAATGATACAGTGACAGCGATCTCTAGTTAAACCAGTTGTCTACTAGAAAGGTAATTCTAGAAGTGTTATTATATATATATATATATATGTATATGTATATATATATATCCATCTTTAATACTTATGTCTCTCTGTGTCTTTGTGTCTTTGTCTCTCTGTCTCTCTGTCTGTCTGTCTTTGTCTCTGTCTCTCTGTCTCTCTGTCTGTCTCTCTCTGTCTCTCTGTGTTGAACTGAGGGTTTGTGTCACACACTTAGCAGTATCAGAGGCTATTACTAGCTTCCTTCCCAGGTTCTACGCCTGGTAATATTGAGGAGCATATGCCATGTCAGAAATCAAACTTGTGTTGCCCACATGCAAGGAAAGTGCCTTAACCCTTCTACTGTCTTTCTGGGCCCCAATGCATTTCCCTTTTGAATGAACTCCTCAGTTCTAGAAATTTAAGTCTTCTCTGCAAACAACTTCTGTCTATCTGAAATACGTCTAATGAGTCTTACATTCAAACTTCCAATTACTTGATTAACAACTGCATGAAAATCACCTGGATTTTCCCACTGGTACTCCAAATCAATAAACCCAGAATTTTATCTTTCCCAAGAGATATGTCATTTTACTATTTTAAATTCATCTTGGTAGAAAATTATTCTTGTAGTTAAAATAGTGCAATCATCCAAGACAGACAAAAGCACATATTCCCTGTAGAGTTTGCTCATATTTATAGTAAAATAAATAAAGTCTCCTTAATATAATGGCGGTATAGCTGACAGTTAAGTATAATAGTTAAGTATGAATCTTTTACCATTTTGAATAAGAGGTATCTGTATACTTGTACCAGGACTGAAGTTAGCAACTTATTTTATAATGTCATAAATTTGTCACGTTTATAACAATATTTTATATTGTCATAAATGTGCGAATAAACATATTTACATGTACAATATAGATGAAAATATTGTGTTTATTTATATGAATAAATATTTGTGAATATATTTTATATATTTATAAGCACATGATACATATGTCAAATTATATGTCTAGAAATTAGGATTGGATAATGGTGCAATTAATTAATTTTAGAGATTCTAGGTCATATTACCTTCATAGTTCCAAATTAAATGCAATGCATAAAACTCCATGCATATTTGTTTCCATTTTAATCTTAGTGCTTTTCTCAATAGTTATTTTCTAACTACAACTGTATATGAAGTACTTTTATGATTGTTCATATTAAATTATTATCAGTTCATAATCACTAGGATTTTATAGGCCCCAAAATATTGTATGTATTTGAATATTTTCACAAATGGCAGAAACCGTTATTCTGATTTGAACATAGACTTAGGATGCTATTTTATTTAATAAATTATATAACTCTAAACAGTCATTTATAAATATATAAACGTACATAAGCATGAATATTTAAATATTTATATTCATATGTACCATAGAGAAGTTTTAAATATTTATATTCATATGTATCATAGAGAAGCATGAATATATAAAATAAAGGTAATACCAGCTTTGCCTTTTTTTTTTTTTTGCTTATTTGTGTGTTGCAGGGTTTTGTCAAGCCCAATTCTGCTCAGAGGGTACTCCTAAGTCTGTGTTCAGAAATCATTCCTGGTGAGCATAAGGGTACATGTGTGGTACTAGGAAGTTCTAGTTCAGAAATGTGCAAGCCATGTGCCAAACTTATCTACTGTACAATCTCTATGCCCCTCAAGTTGGTAGGAAAAATTAAGAAGCACAAATAAATCTTTAAAAGTAAGGAATTTGAAGCAATGACTGGGACATAAATGTCTGATTTTATGAATTTCAGACAGTTTTTTATTAACTTTGATTTAAAATTTTGATTTTAAATTTGAAACTCTTTGGTGACTTAGATTAGAAAGTATGGTTCATAATTATTTATTTTATAAGTGACTTGCTTATTTTAAGGTGAGATGTTCATCTCAAAATAAAAATTCAAAATTAGTGACTTTAATAAAGTCTTTATATCTGATTAAAAATTGTAATTTGCTCTGTGAAATTTGAGATTAAAACCTTTACATATTCTGTGTTCTAAGAAGAACAAAATTCGGGGGTCATGTTCTATAAAAAGGCATGTAAAATATGTCTGTATAAAATATAGTTCCCTAGCGTTTAGTTTAAACTCTCCTCTGCCATATATGATTGATACTGTCTTCTCAGAAGAATCCGTAACAGGCTCTGTGATCGTACTTAGGCTGCTTATTCAAGCAATTGATATTTGATCCAGTTCTAAGGTCTTTGGCCTAATGCTAAGAAGACAGTAAGAGGCTTTTATACTGCAGCATCTGTGGCCTATTTAAAAATGAACTCACTTCTTGCTTTTAACAGTAACACAATTTGATTGCAAAATTGGTTCTAGAATATGAATCTTTCCTAACACATTATGCTATTTTCAGTTCTAATTGTTATCTTTTCGTAAAACTGTATCAAAGAGATTTTGAAAGTCTCAAATACATTCAGTTTGGTTACCTTTGCCATATAAATTACCATAAAATGATTTTAAACCTGTGGTTAGTTTTTTGTGCAGTGCGCAATTTGACTATTTCAGTGTGCTATAGAGTTGATGAACATACTTTTGCCCATTCAATCCTTTCATGTGCATAGGGTTGAATGTTTGGGACTATGTTTGGGACTACTTTTAAGAACATGGATTTTTCTTCTAATTATGTGTCAAAAGTTGTGCTCTCCCTCTTATTGTGGAGTTATTGATTAGGAGGTGGATTCTCAGGTAGGGCCAACATTTCACAGCAGTGGTACATCATCCTGCCTCCAGGAATGACTATGTCACTATTTTTACCAATACCACAAAAGCATCTCTGAAAACACATTTCTGTGTCTGTCAGGTCTCTTTTCTCCTTTCTTAGTTAAAAGATTCCCAAATCATAAAAGACAGCAATTCCTAATATGCAAATGCCTAAAACCATAAATTAACCCCTTGCAAACTAAGCTTTCCCCAAACCAATGGCATCATATAGAACTTTACACAAGTGAGAAATGATTGACTATAGTGTAAAATAATTTAAATATTCAAGTTTGTCTCACACAATACAAAAACTGGTCACTTCCTTAGAGTTTCACAAAGGTAGTAATTTTGTGAAGTTAAAGAAATTAAACTCTTTAAAACTTCCTCTTTACTGTGATTTTCTACAAATTCAAGAGGTATCTTATACATTGATATATGCATCCTACATTTATGAAGCATGGAAAGTTTCCAAAACCCTAATAATATTTCAGATACTTAGGTTCACTTTGATTTTTCACATCAATAGCTCCAACAGTCTGCTACAGATGTTATCAGGGAAGTCACTGTGAAGTACCTACATTTCATTTGAATTCTTCTGAGTCTGAACAGACAAAAATTTAACACCTAATGTATTAGTAGGATAAAAAGTCAAAATTTAATAAAATAAAGTGGAAAACTAATATGACAGTAAATTCTGAAGGCCTTGCAAGACAAGGAGAATATGACCTTATTGTCACTCTGAGAGTTAAGATAAAATTCTTATATGGAGAAGACAAATTTGTTCAGGGAGATAAAAGCAGCCCAGAAACATTTTATGGTCAAAGTTGATTTCCATGGGAGAAGCCCTAAAGACATAATGGAGGTGACTGTTGAGACCTGCTCACTTTTAAACAAACCCCATTAAGGTCTTCTCCTGGGGAAGATTGAATAAATGAACAAGCCAAAGTATTTCATTGTTTGACCATGCCTGTTAACATAACTTTTAGGCCTTCTTCCTTTCTCTGTGTAAGCTAAGTATTTAAATATAGTATCAAGGATCATATATGTGAGTCATGCAACTCTGTGTGTCTCGCTATATGTACAGATGTGCACACTAAAGTCATTTCTCATTAGTTTTTAATTTTTCTACTATCAATAAGCCTCATGCTTGCCTGTTTATTTGTTCACCCTATGAGGAAACCAGAAGGCTAATTTCCCAGCTCCCTGACATTTCCAAATATACCTCTACCAGGAAAATCCTCCCAAAGTACAGTCTTGTAGGCTTGAGCAGCTGCTGCCATTTCCAGTTAGAAAATGGACAAAATCTTAAGTCTAGAATAAGAGATTCTTCTCAGCCACCAGGCCTTCATTTTCTTAACTTCTAACATCCTGGAGTCCTCATAATCTAAGATCTTTAGCTTACCAAGTTCGGGTGACAGATACTAGAAGAGAACTATTCTGGATCCATTGAGAAAACCCTGCCTTACTGTTGTGGATTACTTGATCTCACTGATTGAAATATATTTACAAGACTAAGAGTGAAGAACGCAATAATCTAGTAAGAGTCACTGTAATGAGGCAGGTCTTTGGAAACCTCACAGGCATAATTAGTAAGTATAGACTTTTCTCAACACCAAATGCATATTGACGTTGGAGAAGTGGACGTTTATGTGGCCATATGCAAAGCTTACAGAGAGAATTCTGGTTTTCTCTTTAGGTCCTTTCTCCTTCCTGTAGTTTAGAGCTGATTAATTTCCAGTCTCAAGACTATTTTGAGAATAAGCACGTTATCAAGAGGGCAGGGAACTCAAAGATGCCTGAATGAGAAGCAAATGACCTAAGACTATTTCCTCAAGATGAAAAGAGTGGAAAATGTTACGGATCATTTCTCAAAATCATTTCTCAAAAGAAATGCATGTGTTTTATCAAAAACATATATTGTCCTTTTGTATATAAAACATGTTCTTTGGGACTTTGTGCTTTATTCTGATCTAGATTTTCCTCTTTTGTTTCCACTTCCCACAGCTGGAGCTCCCCTGTGACATAGTTAAGTTCCTTCCTGCCCACCTTCTTTCAAATGTCTCTTCTGTGACTTACTGGAAATAGGTTCCCAATCGTTTTTTTAATTGCCAGGCATGGGAAATGTTTTTTCTACAGCGCAGCTGGCTCGGGATATATCTCTAGTGTTGGAGCAACTATTTTCTAATTGCTTTCCTACCTTTCCAATTAAATTGCAAAGAACCCAGCTGGGGGCAAACTCTTCAAATGGATAACCAGCCCTACTATGTCAGCTCCTAGTTGTTCTGATGTGATAATCAGGATAGAGGAGGTGTTCTGTCTGATAATGGATCTTCAGTGCTATTGAGAACAAAGAGATTCTGTATGAAAAATTGTGGGGGTGGCTATCTGATCCAGCTTCAACCTCATTTAAAGAAGAGTCAGAGACACTAAGATCTTGTCTATTCTTTAATACATGACTAACCTCTTTTCACTGATTGACATCAGTGAAATAACCAAGTTATTCTTGGTTACCTATCTCTAATCCTAAGAGAAAAAGGCCTTTATAATATTCTGATGTGTGCTTTTTTATATAACATATATTTCTGCCTTGGTACTTACTCTAAATAATAAATATTGATTTATCTTTTTTCAATATATTAGTATGTGGTATTAGAGAATATACATAGATGTGTGCATGTACGTATATCATCTCAAATAAAGTTTCAAACTTAGAAGAAATCAAATGATTATTCTAGCTTAAAATGTTATACCCATTCTAATAATTCTTTAGAATTCTTAGATTTTAATTTGTATTATTAGACTTTAATTTGTAAAATGTAGCTTCAGTGGAGTCATATTGAAATAGGATCAAGGACTATAGAGATAGGAGCTGGAGCAATAGCACAGCGGGTAGGGCATTTGCCTTGCACGCAGCATACCTGGGTTCAATCCTGGGCACCACAAGCCCAACAGGAGTAATTTCTGATTGAATAGCAAGGAGTAATCCCTGATCATCACTGGTATAATCCCAAAAACAAACAAACAAACAAACAAAAAGAACTGTAGAGCTCTAAGGGCTCAGCACTTAAGAGACCTGGTATCCAGCTCGGGCATCGTATTAAAGAACAAAACAGGCACTGAAACCTGAATACAAAGAGTAAAACTTAAGCAGCCCTAAGGATGGTTTCCAAGCCAAAAGAACCATCTCTGGGCCCAAGGGACACTACAGCAAGGAGGGCATTTGCCTTGCACACGGCTGACCTGACTTTGGCTGCTAGAATCTTCTATGGTCACCCTGAGCAGTGCCAGTTAATGTCTGAGTACAGAGCCATGAAGAACACCTGAGCATCGCTGGACGTGACCCAAAAAGCTGAAAAAGAACCACCTCAAAATGTCTATTGTATTACACTAAGCCAACACATGCATTCTAAGATGCCAAGCATTATTTGAATTTAATGCTTGAAGAACTGTTAAAGAGAAATCCCATCTACTTTACAAACAATATATAACAATAATCCAATTAAAATACCTAAAATTTTACCTTGTGCCTCTTTCTCCCAAACACTGCATCATCCTTCTCTTTTCTATTAAAAAAGATCCTTGCCTATCTCTCTTCTTGATCCATGGTTTGGTTTTTCATCCTGTGTTTTCCACAAATTATAATTTCCTCTTCATTTCAAACAGACAGCAACATTTTGACATACTGATAATCTTGTATTTATCTCTATACTGGTTAACAAAACTTTCTTATTAAAAGACAGAAAGACAATATGTATGTGAAATGATAAAACATGCATAAATAGAATCTCAAAAACATAAGTGAATATTTCACTTGGCATTATTTTATTAAAGTGATTTGAAGGCTAATTGTTATTATATAAAAATGATACCAGACCAGCCTATCACAGCCCGGTGTATGCGGCCGCTTGAGGCTGTGTGGTTCATCAATAAATGCTGGATTTTTTAGATGACTACAAGGTATGCTACCTGCACGCAGAGCCTGGAGCTACCCGTGTGTATTTGATATGCCAAATACCAGTAACAATTATAGACCTCATTCCCATGACCTGATGGAATGGTTTGAGGCTCTTTGTGTTCTGGAGCAAGCAGGTACCCTTGGGCTTTACTTGCATGAGACAGGTCATATGGAGATGTTACTGGTGCCCACTCGAGCAAATCGATGATGAACGGGAAGACAGTGAAAAATGATACCAGAAATTCGGTTTAAATGAGACTGAGAAATTGAGAATATTGTGTGCATAATCACAAAATCTAGGAGCCAAAATATTTCTGTGATGAGAAGCGAACTAGTTTCCTATTTAAGTAGAAGTGAGAAAGCATCATTACTCAGCACTCGTCCATAGAATTAAAGACCAACTCTGGTCTTTCATTACTCACATTATGCAACCTCACTAGCTTTTTGTTATTGTTTGACATAGAAGTTGTTTTTATTTAAAATTAATAATCATATTAATAATGGTAGTGTATGAAGCAATTTTTTTTTGTTTTTAGTTTTTACTTTTTTATTTATACTACAAGTGTATCCAGGGATAGAATTTTTTTTAAGTATTTTATTATACCACTGTGAGATATACAAATAAAAAAGATATACAATTAAAAAGTTCATATTTGGGTTTTGGTCATACAGTGTTCCAGCACCCATCCCTCCACCAGTGCCCATCTCCCACCACCAACGTCCCGGTTCCCTCCCCTTCACCAGCCCACCTCCATGGCAGGTTCTTTATTTCTTTCCCTTTCTCTCTCTTTCTCTTTTCCTTCCCTTCCAGACTATGGGTTACAGAACATACATTAAAAGGTTGTCATGTGTATCCTTTTGCCTCTATTTAATGCTCAGTTCTAGGTTGGCATTAGTACCCTCGACAATTATAGCACCCTGTTCCATTTTCTGTCTTACCTAACCTCTGACTCCCACACGTTTGTGATAATTTCCACCTTTGACAAGACCTCCTGATATATGTTTCACTTGACCTTGGATATTGGCATCATAATATGTACATATATATTTATGCCATGCATATAAATGCAGTCATTCTGTATCTGTCTCTCTCCTTCTGGCTAATTTCGCTCAACATAATCTTCTCCATGTCCATCCATTTATAGGCAAATTTTATAACTTCATTTTTCCTAACAGCTGCATAGTATTCCATTGTGTAGATGTACCAAAGCTTCTTTATCCAGTCATCGATTTTCGGGCACTCGGGTTGCTTCCAGATTCTGGCTATTGTGAAAAATGCTGCTATGAACATAAAAGTAGAGATGGTGTTTCCGCTGCATATTTTTGGTTTCCCAGAGTAGATTCCAGGAGTGGTATATAGAACCTTTCTGAGTTTCAATTTTGCAATGAACTAGATGTAGAATTTTGGAAATTTAATAAATTAGTCACACTTTATTATTTTGTTGATTCATGCTGGGGTCTCTATTTTGTGATTAATAACAGACATTCATTTTTGTACTTGTGGTTTTGGCCACACCCAGCAGGGCTCAGAAGTCAGTCCTAGCAGCTCTCAGTAGAGTATACAGGATGAAAGATCAATCAAGGGTCAGTTATGTCCAAGACAAATGCCCTACACACTGCACTATCTCTGCAAACCCTTCATTTTTTTCTTTCTTTCTCCTGCTTTTATATATTCAGTTTCTAAACATTTTAGCTAATATCAAGAATTTTTTATCTTTTTATTTTTTTTTGCTTTTTGGGTCACACTCGGCGATGCTCAGGGCTTACTCCTGGCTCTGCACTCAGGAATTACTCCTGGCGGTGCTCGGGGACCATATGGGATGCTGGGGATCGAACCGGGCCGGCACAGGCAGGCCGCGTGCAAGGCAACGTCCTACCCACTGGGCTATCGCCCCGCCCCGAATTTTTTATCTTATATGTAAATAATTCAGTTCTTTCCCAAAATTTTCTCAAGTCCAGTAATTCTATTAATATCTTATATAAAGCCAACCTAAACAACCACACTACACTTCTATAATAGTATAAATCAAATTGTAGATTGGAATATCTGCAAAGGTTAGTTTAAGTTTGCATTCTAACATTTATGAATGATAGAGAAGTTAAAAAAGTATATCTATGATTCAGATAAGTTTTGTAATGCCTTAATAAAATATTCTATTTTATTCACAGTTTTAAATCATTTTAGAATCATTTGGCAGAGCTGTTACTTTTTTAATTATAATAATCATAACGGCATATACCTTAATGTGAGTCCAATATAATTCTGTAGATAAGAAGTATTAGCCAAATTTAGTAAATTCTGCTCTCCAAACTGTAAGTAAAATTATAAAAAATACCAATATCATTAACAATATTAAGAACATAAGAATTCAGTAAACAGATCCCTAAAATTACTATCCAAGTGAACCTTAATTATCCATTTGACAGTAATACACAAACACATATGTGTAACACTTAAATTATCCTTTGAAAATATTTTCTTTCAAATATTTTACCTTGTAAAATATATGCTTAGCAATGAACTTCTTTAATTATGCTTTTCTCAAAATATATTGGCTCATTACTTTTAGTTTTCTACTAAACCAGCAAGAAAACAATGTTTGGTTCAAAAGACAATCTTTAAAATTGAAAATTAAGACTAACAAAATGAAATATTTTGTTTTATTTGCCTAATTTTGTTTACATAGTTATTTTTTAAAAAATACTGCTTAAGCTATCAGAAAACTTTAATAAAATAATCTCCTGATTCAACTTGCTCGAGTGGGCTCCAGTAACATCTCCATATTTACTGTCTCATGCTAGTAGAGCCCAAGGGCATCTGCTCGCTCCAGGAACATAAAGAGCCTCAAACCCTTATATTAGGTCATGGGAATGACCTAACATAGTATTGTTACTGGTATTTGGCATATCAAATATGACATGGGCAGCTTGCCAGGCTTGCTGTGCAGGTGGCATGCTCTTGTAGTCACCTCTAAATACAGCATTTATTGATGAACCTTGCGGCGCGCAAGCTGAGCTGTGATAGGTTCGTCTGCTGGATGGAGTTCTGACGAGAGGGAGGTCCAGATGTGAAAATGGAGGCCCTCATGGAGTGGGGGTGGGGGGGTCGTCTGTCTTGTTGCGAGCCTCTGCTGGGGTGGAGGGCCAGGGCTAGAACCCGCCACCCCTCCTGGGTGCCTAGTGAGTGGCTGGGCACAAGGAGAGCTATATATTTTAAATTCTTTCAACATAAACTACTTGAATGAACTTTGCAGATTAAATAATATATAAAATATTTGTAGATGACACAAAAAACAGATCGGGTGGTAGTTGCCAATGCCGTGGATGTCTCCCTTCTTGAGTAGTAGAACTGTCCTCGTGGTTTTCCATTGGGGAGGGAAACTTGCATTCAGGCAGGTAGCATGTGAAGATCCGAGCCAGTGTATTGATGAGTACTGACGGCAGATTCTTCAGGTGTTCAGGTCTGACTCTGTCTGCGCTGGGTGCTGTTCACTTCTTTACAAACGAAACGCCATGTCGGATTTCAGAAGGGAGAATCTTGGGAATGACATAACCTTCCTGCAGAGTCAAAAATACAATTTACAGGAGGCATATTTCTTCTGGGGAATTTTCTTACTACCCTTACACTTATATATATAAACTGTTCATGATCATTATACCTAATTATGAAAACATAAAAAAATAACTAAACCTAAACTTCAGTAATAGAATAAATAAAATATTTTTGTGCTATAATTGTGAAGTGTCCATTACATTATGCATTAAAATGAGCTGAAAATAGGCTAAGTATCTTCAGTTCTTTCTATGGTGTAATTTCAATATATGATACATATTTGATTTTTAACACTTGGTGAAAAAAGTGTTCTTTTTCTTCAGTCAAAATCTTATAGCAGTGCTACATAAATTGCTAATATTAATTCTTGCTATGTATTTCACTAAGGATAGAAAGTGGAGGCTCACTTTAAAAAGAAGTCTGGAGCCTGGATATCTAGAGATATTTGTGGGGCTTTTATGGGCCATTCAGTTGTGATATGGCTTGTGCTGAGGGCATTGAGCTACAAAATGCCATTTTAGAAGTTTGGTAAGAAAAATGGGATTTTTTTACTAGATATGTGAGAAGGGTTTAGAAAATACAGACAGAATATAACTGCCAACAAAGCCCACAAAGAAAATATTTATTTCTATAGTTTCTTGGTAATATGTACATATTCTATTTTCTTTGGTTGAATATTATTCTAGTCATTTTTAAATAAATACTTGGTTCAAGCATAAGGTAAAGAGAAAACTCCAAAAAATATAAAGTAAAATTCAAAAAAAATTAAAAGATCTTCAAATAAAATATACAATTGTTAACTTTGGTTTGTTCTTTCTTGTGCCTTGAAGTTAAGTTGCATATTTGTCCTTCCTAATATATGGTGCTATTAATATTCTAGTTATGTTGGGTTCTGAGTGGGCAGCCTTAGGGTCCAGCACTTCCTGCCAAAAGACCTTAATGGTCCTGCCCACATGGTCACACCCACCAAAACATCTGCCTATCCAAGCTAAGATGAGGCAGATTGTGTTTGGTCTTCTGACCTCTGATCACACACAGCACCTTGCAAATGCTAAATTTGTGACTGTTATCTGTTGCAATGGCCCAGGAACTTGCAAATGCCGTGTGATATGTGGTTGTAGCCCCTCCACCCAAATATTGCATAAAAGGCTTAAACTGCACTCAGTAAAATGAGAACTGCTATCCAGAACTCCCTGCTGCATCGTCGGTATCTTTCTTTTCCTTTCTCAGCAGCTGCAAGGCAGAGCTTCTCCCAAGTCCATCCCTCTCCTTTTTCTACAAGGATAAAGTTGGGCAAGATCTAGGTCTCCCTCATTCATGCCAGGGGCTGCTAGCTAGGGACCCCGACATAGTTATGTAAAGGAAGTTTAAGAGTTAAACAGAATCCTGTAGATTCTGTATTATAAACATAGTAAATAAACAGTTATTTTAAATTTCTGAGTTAAATATTCACAATCTATTTCACATTACTTCTAGGATCTAGCTTATTTTGTGTTTGCTTTTTGAACATCCACTGGTGCTCATGGCTTACTCCTGACTCCTGACTGCACTCAGGGATCCAATCTGGCTGGGCCCTGTGCAAAGCTGTGATATCGCTTGAGCCTGGCCCTAGATTCTTTTACTGTGGATTGCAACCACCACGTGAGTAGGAATGTTACTAAATTTTGTTTTAAAATGCGTTTATGATTTACAATCAGTAAATATGTATTTTATATGTCTGAGGATAGTAAAAACATCTTAGGTAAAAAGTGTAATAGATGGAGAAACTAACAAGCCAAACTCTCAGTGCAAAGGATCAGGGCATGTGTTCATGTATTTAGAGAGGTAAATACAAGAGAAACGGGCTGGGTCAAGTCGAGAACCTTGAAGGACACTCTTCAGAAAGCTTTCCCCCTACAGCCTTTCACTCACCCCAAATTTGCTGCTTAAAATGCTACAGTCCCTGTTCTTGCCAGGATGTCACATGAAATTATGACAGTGTCTGTGCTCTGTTCAATTAATAGGCAAGTTTATCTTCATAGTTGTGCCTTGACATCTCATCCAAGTCCTTTACCACCTATCCAAGTTCATTAAAGTTTCACCGTTTTTCTTTTCCAGGTAGAGTTTACTGACTCCATATAGAGCAGCAGTTAATGTTATCTTTAATATTAGCTTATATATAAATATACCTATGCCGTTTGTATATTGACAAGAGAGGAAACCTAAAATGAAGAAGAATGAATCTCAAACTAAGAAGGCATAATTAAGGCTCACCAAAAGGTACTACAGTGGCACTTGCTTTGCACAGGGCTGTCCAGTTAGATCTCCAGAGTAGTGAAGTATGGTCCCCTGAATACTGTCAAAAGTGATCCTTGAGCGCAGCTGAGTGCACTATTTTAATAGAAAACTAAAGTCTAAAATGTAAAGACTACCTGTTAGAGGATCTTCAGAATGGATTTCTTAAAATTATAACTGGAATATATATATATATATATATAAACACATGCACACATACATTTAAAAATGTGTGTATATACACACACACATATACACACGTGTGTTATATAGCACGAAAAACTAAGGCCCTGAAGCTAACCTGAATCAAAATACTACCTTTACTAATCTGTATCATGAACAAATTACATAGTTACATATAATCAATATTCTGAAATATATTTTTTGTGTGAAAAAGCGAGAGCAGTGATACCCATCTCAAATAGTCATCATGAAAAATAAATGTGCAATATCTTTTGAGAGTTTAAAAGAGTCCTATAATGAGTCCTTTGCAATGTCTAGGGAAATGAAAAATATAAATACTAGCTAGTTTGTCTGTGATGAGCAAATGAAAGTGTACTCAGCTTTACAATCAATATATGCTATAAACTAAATGAGCGCTAGTTAAACCAATAGTAGAAGCCAAATAGAATTCAATTATCCCAGTTTTCAGTATCTGGGACATGGTCTCAATGAGAAACACAGAAACGTATCAGCAGAATTATACAAAGAATAAAAAAAATAAGGATGTGAGCAAGAAACTAGCTAGAGCTGTTGTGCCCTAGGTATCAGTCTAAAAATAATGACATAGTCTTTTCATTTATTTATTTTTACTTTTTGGAGCACACACGATGATGCTCAGGGGTTATTATGGCTCAGCAATCAGGAATTACTCCTGGTTTTACTTAGGGGACCATATGGGATGTAGGGGATTGAACCGGGTCGGCTTCATGCTAGGCAAATGCCCTACTTTTGTACTCACTCCGGCCCATAATGACATAGTCTTAATATTCTTACAGTGTTTCTGTGATTTGTTTCAAAATATTATAGAATATAATATTCTATATTTTATTGAAGAATGAATCTCAAACTAAGAAGGCATAATTAAGGCTCACCAAAAGGTACTATAGTGGTACTTGCTTTGCACAGGGCTGTCCAATTAGATCTCCAGAGTAGTGAGTATGGTTCCCTGAATACTGTCAAAAGTGATCCTTGAGCGCAGCTGAGTGCACTATTTTAATAGAAAACTAAAGCCTGGGTGTTTGAGAGAATAAAAGTGGAGGAACTGTACAAATAAATGATCTCATAAGATAATTGTATAAGTTAGGTGGTAAAAAACTATTTTATTGCAAAATATTAACAATGTTTAGTATTTGATTTTATAATCAGAATAATTTTTTCCGTTAATAAAATATATGAAACCAAAAATATGTTTTTATCCTCAATAAGATCAAGATCATATGTAGGAACAAGCTGCCGTTTTGTGCTTGTGTGTCAGGGGCGAGGGGAACCCTTGGTTGTGTTTGGAAGATCCTGAAATAAAGGGATCAGACTTAGGACTCTTAATGCAAGGCGTACTGCCAGTCCTTTAATCATTTTCTTGGCCCTCTCCTCATGTCATATTTTTAAATCCCCTTGGCAGAAAAGCCTTAATATTGTGACTCGTAAGCATAGCATCTATAGTAAAAAATGGTGGAGTAGTACTCATGTAATTTCGTTAGTCCAGAATTTCAGAACTTCAGTACAGTATCACCTACAAGACTTTTGGAAATACAGATTGCTGGCCTACTTTCCTAAAGACTTTCTATTTCAGTATTTTGGAAGAGGGTTCCAGTATTTAGAGTTCTAATAATGTGCTAATAGGTGTTGCTATAAGATTATATATTTATAACATTTTCTCTCACATTATTAATCACTGAGCATAATTAATTTAAAGTGATAAGACTCTTTTTGTGATTATAGGGCATTGTATAGCCCTTGCATGCTACATAACACAAATAATCAAACATAAAGCTGCATAATGAACTCAACTCATCGCTTCTGTCATATTCAGATGAGGTTACCTAATCGGATTACCTGCAAGATTCATTCATTTAGACTGTAGTGAGACTTTAAGAAAAATGGGTATAATATTAAATTTTATTATACAAATCACTGTATCACTGTCTTCCCGTTCATCACTGATTTGCTCAAGCGAGCCCCAGTAACATCTCCATATGTCCTGTCTCATAATAGTAGAGACCAAGGCATCTGCATGCTCCAGGAACATAAAGAGCCTCAATCCATTCCAGAATGAGGTCTATAATTGTTACTGGTATTTAGCATATATATCAAATACAACACAGGTAGCTTGCCAGGCTCTGCTGTGCAGGTAGCATACTCTTGTAGGCATCTCTAAGTCCAGCATTTATTGATGAAACGCAGCGGCCACAAGTGGCCGTGGCGAGCCGGGCACTGATAGGCTGGTCTGCTGGGTGGAGGTCTGACGAGAGAGAAGTTTGGATGTGGAAAATGGAGGCCCTCATGGAGTGGGGGGGTCGTCTGGCTTGTTCCGAGGCTCTGCTGGGGTGGTGGGCCAGGGCTAGAACCCACCATCCCTCCCGGGCGCCTCGTGAGCGGCTGGTCACAGGGAGAGCCAGTTGCATCTCTGCCCCATGTCTGCGAGTCTCTGGACCGGCATACCTGAGCCGGATTTAAGAAAGACTGCTGCAGGGTGGAACTCGATGAGCCGCGGCGCTGATAGGCTTGTCTGCTGGGTGGAGGTCTGACGAGAGAAGTTGGATGTGGAAAATGGAGGCCCCGGGTGGGGGGGCGTCTGGCTTGTTCCGAGGGCTCTGCTGGGGTGGTGGGCCAGGGCTAGAACCCACCATCCCTCCCGGCGCCTCGTGGCGGCTGGTACAGGGAGAGCCAGTTGCATCTCTGCCCCATGTCTGCGAGTCTGGACCGGCATACCTGAGCCGGTTTAAGAAAGACTGCTGCAGGGTGGAACTCGATGAGCCGTGCGCTGATAGGCTTGTCTGCTGGGTGGAGGTCTGACGAGAGAGAAGTTTGGATGTGGAAAATGGAGGCCCTCATGGAGTGGGGGGGTCGTCTGGCTTGTTCTGAGGCTCTGCTGGGGTGGTGGGCCAGGGCTAGAACCCACCATCCCTCCCGGGCGCCTCGTGAGCGGCTGGTCACAGGGAGAGCCAGTTGCATCTCTGCCCCATGTCTGCGAGTCTCTGGACCGGCATACCTGAGCCGGATTTAAGAAAGACTGCTGCAGGGTGGAACTCGATGAGCTGGGCGCTGATAGGCTTGTCTGCTGGGTGGAGGTCTGACGAGAGAGAAGTCCGATGTGGAAAATGGAGGCCCTCATGGAGTGGGGGTTCGTCTGGCTTGTTGCGAGGCTCTGCTGGGGTGGTGGGCCAGGGCTAGAAACCACCATCCCTCCCGGCGCCTCGTGGAGCGGCTGGTCACAGGGAGAGCCAGTAGCAGCTCTGCCCCATGTATGCGAGTCTCAGACTATTATACAAATGCTATAATAGTCTCATACTATTATATAAATGCTAAATCAAATGATTTGTTAAAAAATAATGAGAGGAGAAAAGCAATTTTTAATGTCAGGTAGTACCTTGGGGATAGGACCATGGTTCGATACAAGTAGTTTAATTCTCTGCTTTTATTGACTAGAAAATATATAATGTTAGTGTATGTGAAAAAATATAATAGAATGTGTCCATAAGATAATATAATTGTGTCCACAGACACAAAAGTCATGTTATAATGACAGTTTATAATTTTATGGAACTGGTGTAAGATCATACGCACATAAGTACTGATCATACTTCAGACTAAAAATGGAAAAATGCAAAAGAAGGAGTGAATGCAAACTTTATTATAGAACACAGTAGTGGCTGTTTTTAATGTCAGGGAACAGAAATAATTCTAGTAACCTTTGATTCACTCATAAAGTATGTGTATTTATTAAAAACTCAAAATATTAAGTATACATATGTATTATAGATGTATCATATATGTATATATTAGCATATATGCAATATTATCTACATGCATTGATATCTTACTCTATATGTTTATATTTATAATATCTTGCTTAGACAAGAGCATAGACCTCAGAGGTTTGTAAAAACAAAAGTTAAAAATCTTATCATAATTTCTAGAGTTGTGACTAAAAAGTTAACTGCTAGAGCCCAGAGATAGCTAGTACGGTACTTGCCTTTACACATGGCCCACCCAGGTTTGGTCTTCAACAGTCCATGAATTTCCTAGTAGCCCATAAAAGTGATCCCTGAACACAGAGTCAGGAGTAAGTTTTGAGTATGCCAGGGTTAGTTCAAATCCTGCCCCTGTTAAAAAAAAAAGTTAATTTTCAAGCAGGAAAAACATTAATGTTTTTCAATATACATACATCAAAGAATAAAGGAAGTCTTAAAGATGTCATTTTCTATCATGCTACACTTTCATGATTCTTCCTTTCCCCTAGTTCCCTCAAGGGCTAACCATTGCCTTTCCAGCACTGAAAGGAAAGCCCACCCACCAGGATCCCTCCAAACTTTGCAGATGAGATCTTGGGGTTGTTTACATTAACTATGCAAATTTGGAAAAACCAAAATGTCTCCTGTTGTTTAATCTCACAACTCAATTTGTTTTCTGTGGCTAGTCTTTTTAGCAGCAGTGAAGCTTTTTTTTTTTTTTTTGCCTGTCTCCAAAACAAAGAAATAAAAGGCAAAGAAATAGGCTGAATAGTTTGATATCTTAGAACACTACAAGGAAGAAGGTAATTAAGGTTCCAAACAGTTCCCTACCAACCTATTTGCAGTTTCTAATGGAGAAGAAAATGTGCATATCAGGTACTATGTGGAACTGGACCATATGCATATCAGCCACTCACAAATACACTTTGAAAAATTGGTAATGACAAAATGCATGTGAGTAAGCAATTTCCCCCTCCTCCTCAACAATAGCACTTTCTTACAGTTATTTAAAAACATCTGTTTCTGGAGGATTTAAAATATGAGTTGGAATTTCAAACTCCTGCCACTGTTAAAACAAAAAAAGAAAACAGTGTATTTTTATGTATTCAGGCTAAAAATGTCCCTCAGTTGAGCCATTTCTGAAGGAAGCGCCTTTAACACAGATATTTCAGACTGTGGGGCATAAATAAAAATAAATATCTCTAACCTTTCTATCTGGAAGTGAATTGGAACTGATGCTAGAAAATAAAAGCCTGACTTTAAATTCCAGCATTCTGTTATGTAGTTTGCACATTCTTTTTATATTTTATATTTTATATATGTACATATGTATATACATATGTATGTATATATATGTGAGTGAATGAATTCACTCCAGTGAATGAATTCACTCCTTATATATAACGTATATATAATGTTTTATATATATATACATATATATATTATATATAATGTATATATATATAACATATATATATGTATAAAACATTGTATTAACTAACCATGCTACCATTTTGGCTTTTTCTATAAGGTCCTTTATAGTTTGGTTTGGATGTAATTCTTCCTTTATAAACATTTTAGTTTCTGCTTATTTGATTAACAGCAACACACTTCAGTGTTTCCTAAAAGCACTATGAGCCTCTACCTGTTCTTCCTGGTGATGTTTCCTTATGCTTATAATTATAAGTCTGGTATTTGAGCATTCGTCTACAATTTCATTTGCTCCCAGATTACATTCTAACGAGCAACAACAATGCCTGCCTCCACACTACCTTATCCCCAGCACTGTTGAACTTGCCGTATTATTTTTATATTTTTTTATCAAAATAATGAACTAGAAACTGTATAATAGCCACTGAGATGTGCCCAAACCCTCATTCATCATCACTTGTCACTTGTATTCCCATTGTTTATCAATTTGTTTGAGTAGGTGCCAGTAACGTCTCCATTCATTGGGAATGAGGTCCATTATTGTTACTGTTTTGGCATATCGAATACAGCATGGGTAGCTTGCCAGGCTCTGCCGTGGCTCTGGGTTCATCCCAGAGGGTCCAGTCCTTTTGTATGTCATATCATTAACCAGAGCCCCCGGGGCAGAGCCCTGCATATAGAAAAGTCTGTCTCCTGTCTGCCACCTGCCCATTCAGCCCAGAACTGCAGCCACACCTGCAATGCCTGGAGGGCAACCAGCGTCATCCATTAAACTAATACAAAGTCTTCTATTTTGATACATGTTCTGACCCCCTATTGTTACTATTAATAATTAGCTCTAAACATTTGTTTACTTCCAAGTTTACAGTAATGCCTTTAATTGCTTTTTAAGGGTTTTTTTGTTTGAGCTATACATATGAGGCACAATGAAACTCATGATGGAAGCAGATTGGTTTTATTGCATGGATAATCTTCCTCCACTACTTGTACCTCTGTAATTTCTCTATTTTAACAAATGACCAGCTTTGTTGATTTCAGAAAAAGTGCTTGGCACAGGGTGCCGTTGAGAGATAAAGGATGCCTTCACTGGATTAATTAATTATGTACTTTGCAGTCAGGTTCCTCTTACAATTGTCTCCTACATCAGGGCACTTCAGTCCTAACTGAAAATTTAATCAAGCAGGAGCAATGTAGCTGCAGGAAGGTAATGTTTTAGATAAGAGTAAATAGAACTTAAGAAGAAGATAAACACACCATTCTAATTGAAAAATAAGGTGTCTTCATATGGTTGGAAGGAAAAAAAGTGTTAAGAGAGAATAAAAGCACACTTGTGAGTTAATGTAGACTATCTACACTAATATGGAGGTGGCTAAGATTTAATAAGCCTTTTCACACAGGAATTGTCTCTAAACTTGAATTATTAGACATAAAAATGTTAGGAGGACATGCTCCTTAATTTCAGGTCTACCTTATATATGTCAAACTTTCTGAAGTTTCTAGATAGAGGTGAAGACCTAAGATAAATTTTCCAGGGGCTGGAGCAATAGCACAGTGGGTCGGGCATTTGCCTTGCATGCAGCTGACCCAGGTTCAATCCCCAGCATCCCATATGGTCCTCGGAGCATGGCCAGGAGTAATTCTTGAGTGAAGAGCCAGGAGTAACCCCTGAGCATCGCTGGGTGTGATCCAAAGAGCTAAAAAAAATCCAGAATGTTTCCCCTCTTCATGAATAAGTTTCTTAATATCTACTTTATTTTGTAACTGATACTCAAGTAAGCCTAGTTTTGCATTAAAGGATTATTGGTTTTGTAGACACACAAAAAGAAGATGGCTTCATCAACCATTACACCACTGTAAATATATAGTTTAAAATTTAATCTGGAGTTGAGGGACTAGAGAGATCGTCTAGCTGGTAGGGCGTTTGCTTTGCATGCAACAGATTTGGATTTGATCCCTGGCATCCCATATGGTTCCACCAGCACTGTCAGGAATAATTCCTGAGTGCAGAACCAGGAGTAACCCCTGAACACCACAGGGTGTGACCTAACAGGCAAAAACAAAATACAAAGAATTTAACCTGGAAAGTCCCTAAAGTGGTATCTAAATCACAGCATCTGTGATTTCTATGCTCAGAAAAAAATGAGCTCATAAAATTCATCACTGTTGAGGATGGTTGGAGAGTTACCACAGGAGTTAAGGTGCTTGCTCTGCCTGCAGCTGACCCCATTTCAATCCCGAGCACCACAACGGCTTGGAGTGACCCTGAGCACAGAGCCATGAGTTAGCCATCAACAGAGCCACATTTGATGCCCACAAAAATATAATCAGCTACCTTAACTCTTCTGTTGATTTTATTTTACTACAATCAATTTTGATATCAATTTATTTTAGCCCAAATCTATCATATTTCATTTGACTCACTATTATAATAGTTATTTAGACTTGTTATAGTTCGTAGCAAATTATTCACTACATTTGCACATCTAGTACAGATTTTATAAATATAAATTGCATAATCTAGTTACCACTTCAATTACAATTTTTGAAATAAAAGTTCATTGGTTTTATGGGATTAATTCCTAATAACTGAAATGCTTTCTAAAAGCTAAAAATGTACTGTTAATTATTCTTTGTTAATTTCTATGATATTCTTTGTTAAATGCCTTTAGAGAAAGCTTCAAAGATAATTCTTACACTGATGTAGAAAACTAACCTCTAACTCTGGAGACAATTTATTTAATGAAAACTCATCTAGGTTTCCATTAAGCATCTGGAGACATGCATGAGCAAAGATTTTTCTCTCCCTTGAGAGAATTCAGTTCCATATCATGGGTGACAATGGCTCATAGCAATCATTAGTTTGAATAAATGAGGATAAAACAGATATTAGAAGCAAAATACGATGTACAATATATGTTTGTCACCTTCCAACTTTCGGAATTTGGACAATTTTCTTAATCTCCCTTTGCCTCAGTTTCTATGAGAAATTATTACTTTCTTTTGAAACGTCTTGTTAAGATTACTGGCTAATTCTAATGTGATTTCTTAATGTTCTCTTTACTAAAATTCCAACAGAAAAATAGTTTAATATTTTAGGAGAGCTAGTATTAAACTGAACTCTGTGATTCATTAGAAATTAAGGACTGGACTTTTAGCACCTAAATTATTATTGACTTAAAAATAATTTTTGAGTCCCTGTTCTTTATTTTCGAACTAAAGAGGCTGCCTTATGACATCATCTGCTTAAAGTACAACAGTATCAACAGTATCACTGTACCACTGTCTTCCCGTTCATCATCGATTTGCTTGAGGGGGCACCAGTAACATCTCCATATAACCTGTCTCATGCTACTGTAGCCCAAGGGCACCTGCTTGCTCCAGGAATGTAAAGAGCCTCAAACCATTCTGTCAGGTCATGGGAATTAGGTCTATAATTGTTACTGATATTTTGCATATCAAATACAACACAGGTAGCTTGCCAGGCTCTGCAGTGAGGGTAGCATACTCATTTAGTCATCTCAAAATCCAGTATTTATTGATGAACCACGCCATCAATAAAAGTTCAGCATTTATTGATGAAATTATACCTATACCTCAATGATTCATGTCCAGAAGAAGTTATATCACTATCAGTCTAAAAAAACACAAAAGTTTAAATCTAGTTTCCAAGGACTACTCTTAAATAGTCTTGGCATATTTTGGGTCAGAATACACAATCAGAACACTGAGATGTCCACATGTAATTTTCTATGTCAACTTTTCAATGACCCCAGATCCTGGTTCTGCTATAATCAGAATTACACCAAGTTTCATCAGGCCTTTTGCAAGTTCTCTCTGCTAAATTTCCCACCTTCTTTCAGGAAAAGTTTAATTCTTTCAGTAGGTGCAGAAGTCATTCTTCTCTGACCTTTGTCAGAACCCAAATATATTGCTACAAATATTGTCAATAAATGAAATAACTCAGGCAAAGAAATACAAAAATTGTATTTTTTCATTTTTTCATTTATGTGTGACATCTGAAAAATAACCCACAGACGCAGAAAGTAGGATTGTACTTTCCAGAACTTAAGAGTTATGGGAAATAGAGATCTACTAGTCAATGTGCATAAAACTTTCAATTATAATAAATTCTGTAGATTTATGTACAGTATGTTACTTATAGTTAGTAGCACAGTATTATAAAAACTGTGAAAAGGTGTGGTGATTAGGGTACTGCTTTGTAGTCAACCATAGTTTTTATCCTGGTCCCAGAGAAGCTCCACCTATACTCTCCCCTTCGAGAAAAGAAAATAATGAAAAATACATAGTATGATATTGTGTGCATTAAATTTTCTTATATGATTTATAAGAGTAATCTAAAATAGTAATCTAAACACACACAATATGAGCTGGAGGAAAATCAGCTAAACCCTTATATGGAAATCACTTCAAACTATTATGTATAGAGAATGATCCCATTATGTGTCTTAGTGTGCTTATTTACCCAGTCTAAATAACTCTACAAATATGAATGAATATATAATATAGTATATATATATATATATATAATTAATGTTGCCATGGTTCGAACCATGGTCTTCACAAAATCCACACACTCAACCACAGAGTGAAATAAGGGAAATACTTAGGAGCAAATGAGGAAGGGAAAAATATTATTTGCTCTTACGATAATCACTTTATTATGGGTCTCTTATGACTTTAGATAAAAATCTTTAAAAATATTGAGTTTGAATCTATAAGGATTCATATACTCAAATGCTTTATCAAAAGTAGTTTTATTCTTTGTCATTTTTATCTTTTTGGTCACACTGAACCACATTCCTGGCCAGCTCAAGTGAACATATGGGTTTCTGGGAACCAAACCCTGATTGGCTACATGCAAAACATGTAGCCATAATTTGTTTAGGTAATATATGTTTGAGGAATAGTATTAACATATATTATGTTCTACCAATGAAATAGAATGTAACTCATTATTCTATAAGAGATACTGTATGTTGCCATGCATCTTATGTCAGTTACTATATGTGTCACTATATGTAAACATAATGAGTTCTAAAGTGTATGAATTCACCCCATGCCATGGTTTCTCAAGCTCCCAAGCACCAACCAGCAGAAATGACCCCTGAGACTGAGCAAGGATAGGCCGAAGTATGTCAGTACATGATGCCTGAACCCCAAGTTTAAAAAATGTGTATAATAAAACTTACATGGAAGAGGCATGAATATTTTAGTACTAATATAACCCTTATCATCTATTTTTACTTTCATTTCGAAATCCACTTTTAAGCCTTTTTTGAAGTGATGTTTGGGGCTCCTTCTGCCCTAAGTTAGAGGGTTATGTTCAAGGAACCAAATATTGAAAGAGCTTCAAAATTTGAAGCCAAATATTGAAACATTAGACTTCTGGTATGCAGAACATCCACTTAGTCCTACGAGGTGTCAACTCCTACCTTTATTGGTCTTAATCACTTTTAGTTAACAAAACTCTCTGCATTTGGTTATCTTTCTATGATTGAAAAGACTTGGAGCTAATTACTATTTTAAAATATAAGCTTCTTTTTTATTGGAAAGTTAAACAACACAAGCAAAAGCTTAAAACAAAGCAAACCGTTATTTGTAATGATGACTAACTTGCGTTCACAGTGAAAAGGGGATGATGTTGGTATAAAAACAGAGGTTCTGGTGAGTCTTCAGTCTAGGCCCTTGCATGCAAGAGGCATTACCCGGACCCCACTCGTTGTTGAGAGGGCAGGCTGGCACCTGTGAGTCTGACTCTCTGGGAGAATACAAATATATTCTCCTTCGCTAGTTACCCATTATTACTAGTTTTTGTTTTACTTGTCTTCCTTCAGCGATTTGCTCAAGCGGGAACCAATAATGTCTCCATACATTCTGTCACATGGTAGTATAGCCCAAGGGCATCTTCTCACTCCAGGAATAAGAAGAACCTCAAACCATTTGTTCAGGTCGTGAGAATGAGGTCTATATTTGTTCCTAGTTTTTGGCATATCAAAGTATGACACTAGTAGCTTGCCAGGCTCTGCCATGTGGATGGTATACTCTTGGTAGTAGGCTCTCAGTTTGTGCAATTACTGATGAACTGTGTGGCCTTGTAGCAGCTATGCACAAAGGAAGAGATCGGTTTTCTCTTGGGTGGAGCTCTAAAGGGCTCTGGAGTCCAAATGTTGAAAATGGTTGCCCTTATGGTGTGGGGTTTCTCTGGCTTTTGCAAGGCTGTATAGGGATGGCAGGCCAGGGCTAGAACTGGTCTTCCCTCCCAGATATCTCTTGATCAGCCAAGCACAGGGAGAGGCAGTAGCAGCTCTGTCCCTTGTATCTGTGTCTCTGGATCAGGCACACCTGGGCTTGAAATAGGCTTCACAGTAGGGTGGGACTATGAGGAACAGGGCTTTAGATTGGCTTGTCTCTTGGGTGGAGCTCTGATGGCTCTCCCTGTGCTCTGCTGATCATGAGGTGTCCAAAGGGAAGACTGATTCCAGTCCAGGCACGCCATCCCAATAGGGCCTCGCAAGAAGCAAGAGGAACTCCCCCAGCATGAGGGCAACCATTTTCAGCAATCTGGACTCCACAGCCTCGTGAGAGCTCCACCCAAGAGAAAAGCTGATCACTTATCACTAGTTATACATTATCTATTGCATAGCACTTTAAGCTGTCTTCTACCTAATCATCCTTGGTTTAGTCTGAATATTAAGCATTCACCTTCCTTCTTATGCTTATATCCAGAAATGAGCAGGTGGTGGATTGTGTGAAAACCCGTAGGTACAGTGGTCTGCCCACCTGGCTTCCTTGATCTTTATAAGTGACATCAGTCTGTGACTATATGTTGAAAAAAAAGGGTATGCTCAGCCACTCTGGACCATGGAGCCAGCAAAGGAGCCATGGTTCTCTGGGCTAAACTCCACGCTACTCACGACGGCTCATCTCTCTTCCCAACCAATAGACACAACACTTCAAAAACAGGAAAAAAGTTGAGACATTCTCTTTAAAATTTCAAATATTTGGGTCAATTTTATAGATGCAGTTTTTTTAGATGCAGTTTTATCCAAGTGCATCATAAATTTCAATATTGTAACTCAGGGAGAGACTAAGGTAACTCACAAGAGATGAGTAGAATGGAAACCAATTATGAATTCTTTAGCATTTCGAAAAGAAACTGTAAATATGCTTGATGTTGCTTTGTTGTCTTGTCTTCCTTTCTTGGAAAAAATCTATTGAAATGATATTTAGTCATGCTATCAATATCCCTTATTGAGATTTAAAATTGTCAGTTGCTTAGGTATAACAGATATTAATCTCAAGAAAATTTCTCTTTGTTTTCTTTTTATTTGGGAAGTAATTAGGGAAACACCCCTGCAGTATTCAGGCATTATTATTAACTCTGTGGTAAGGGATCAATCCTGGCAGACACAGAGAGCAAATGGGATGTTAGGGATGGAATTCAAGTCAGTGGCACCAAGGTAAGTTCCTGCTGTTGTCTCCCCAGCCTTTGTTCCTAGTTTACTTAATTTTATAAGTAAACTCAATGTATTCGTAAAAGGAAAGAAAATCCTTTGTACTAAGAATTGTGATGAAATTGTGTAGGTGTTTGCATTGGAACCTTCAGTAACAGATGCCAAACAACACTTCCTACTATTCAAATTGAGGCATTTAAAAGCAATAATGATTTAGCATGTACTGTGAAGGAAAAATTATATGCAACACTCATGCAGTTTCAAAAGGCGAAAATGAGAATCAAAATGACAGTAAGAATGTTAACATTTCCCAAAATAGGGAAAATACTAAATTACATGAGTATATGGATGTGGATAAAAAAGACTTGAGAAGTTCAACACACATCTATACTAATTAAAGTAGGTTATGGATGACTGTATCTCACAACAGTTTTAATAAATAATGTTGTCTATCTAAAGTGATTCAATAACTCCTCATTTTATATTGCTGCTGTTGCTACCTCTGATTTATCTATATTGTCCATCAAAGGATAATTGAAATAGCTTTATTGTTCATTTTGTTTTGGGGAAACACCCTGCCGTGCTCAGGGCTTACTACTGGCTTTTCAAGCAGAGATCAGGCCTGCTGAGTCTTCAGGGACCATATGGAATCTAATGTGGGTCTGTGTCCAGGCCCTCTGGCTGGAATTTGCAGCTCTTTGCAGTTCTTAGAAAGGTCTGATTTCATTTTGGCATTATTTTTCTTATGTTTTAGGGCTCAGAAAGTTGTGCTCATGGCTTACTCCCTGATCTGTGCTCTGTATGCAAGGCAAGCACTCTAAGAACACAGATCTCTTCCTCTCTCTCTCTCTCTCTCTTTTCTCTCTCTTCCTCTCTCTCTCTTTCTCCCTAGCAATTTACTCAAGATTCATCCACTGCCTCCTGGAACTTGTGTAATCCTTATTATATCTGTAATATTGATATATTATTACATATTTTGCTATTATGTAGTATGTGTGTAATAATATAATACTATATTTGTATGTTAATATATTACACTTCCCTACCTCCTTCTCTTATTCTGATACTGTTGCAGAGACCAGCATTCCATCCAGGTTGGTTGTGGTGCTCACTCTGTTTCCACATTAGCTGTGAGCACTTACTCCTTTAGCGCCCATACTCCTGTGTCTGCTTACTGCGGCCACAGTGACAGTCATACACGTGCTCTACAGGCACTTCAATTCCTGCCCATGTTACTTGCAGTTCTTTTCAGCGATGGTGCTAGCCCAGATCCGAACCCTTTTTAGTTGTATGCACCTGACCATGGTGAAGCTGAAAATTGCTTGCAATGTCAGGAGCTAGAGAAAGCAGAGCTACGAGACCAAGACAGCAGAACCAGGATGATTTGATCTGATCATGCTCAAAGCACCTGGTGGCACTTAGGCTTAACACTTGTGATACAGGGCCTTAAAACCACCAAGCTTACTCCTAACTCCCTTTTCCATGTACCTCCCTAGAAAATGTATTATTGCACCCTCAAACTTAAAATATCACTGTGTTTATATATGGTTTATATTCAGAACGCTATGAACTGTCAAGGTCCCAAAATGCATTCCACAGTATCTATAGCCTAAGGATCCACTGTAAGGTCTGAATCCTGTAAATGTTTAGAATTATATGAATAAATGGAAACAGTCCTTTTAAACATTTCTTTTGTATAAAGGTATATAACCAAAGGCCATGTAAAATTTCTCAGAAAATAATAATCAGAGATATTCATACATGCCAGAGTTTTATTAAGAATAAAAGCAAAACTGCATACATACTATATTAACCTTAAATATTAACTTTGTATTTCACTATTTGGAAAATGTTGAAAAGACTTCAATGGCATTTCACATTTATAAAAGAAAAAAAAAACAGATGTCTCCCTCTCCATCCTCTACAACCAGAAACGCCTCTGCAGTCTTTACTTCTAATTCTAGTTCTAAATTTTTCAAAGAAAATATTCATATTATTTTTATTTCAATTTAAACTTTGACATTAACTTGTAGTTGTGGAATATTACTCCTTGTCATACTGATCCCCAATACTTTATCATTAATTTTACTTATCCCTTATCGTTGATCTTCCTATTATTCATCAATTTGCTTGAGCAGGCGCCAATAGCATCTCCATTTATACCTGTCACGTGCAAGTGCAGCCCAATGGCATCTGCTCGCTCCAGGAACAGGAAGAGCCTCAAACCATAGTTCAGGGTTTTTTTTTGTTTGTTTGTTTGTTTTTTGCTTTTTTTGGGTCACACCCGGCAATGCTCAGGGGTTACTCCTGGCTCTGCACTCAGGAACTACTCCTGGTGGTACTCAGGGGACCATATGGGATGCCCGAGATCAAACCCGGGCCAGCATGGGCTGGCTGCGTGCAAGGCAAACGCCCTACCCGCTGGGCTGTTGCTCCGGCCCCGGTTCAGGTTTTTGACAAAGAAGTCTAACCGTCTCATAGGTGGGCGGCCACACGTTATTTTGACTTCCTGTGGAATCCATTCATAACAGCTGTTGTCCAGCAGTGGTCCATAAATCACATTACACATCCGGCCCATCTGATTTTCATCATCTTAGCAAATAAGGCAACGCCCCTGATTATTGATTGTAGACTGAGGTTGGAACTCTCGATTCCTTCTCTCACTTGAGTGAAGTGTGATACTCCCGAGCACGACTCTTTCGATTCCTTTTTGGGAGACCCGAATAACCTTCTTATCCTGCTTTCATAAGGGCCCAGGTCTCTGAGGCGTATGTTAGCGTAGGAAAAATAGTGGAGTTGAAAATTTGTGCCCGAAGCCGGATGTTCTTCATCTTCTTTACCACTCCTCGACACTCCTGATGGTATTCCACACTGCTCCCTCTTCCTGCACATTTCAGGTGGCGGGTTGTCTGTCATGCTGAGTTCTTGACCTAGGTACACATAACTGCTGCATTTGAAGATCTTCATTGCATTGAGAGCAAACACAACGTCAGGAACTAGTAGAGACTAGTTCTGTTGAGACTGTTAATTTTACTTAAGCAGCCATAATATAATTACCTTGCTTTGATTAAAGTGCGTTTATAATACATGTATTTTTCAATCCTTACTATTGGCCTTTGGGTCATACCCAGCTGTTCACAGGGCTTAGTCCCTGCTCTGCACTGAGGGATTGTACCTAAAGAGGGTTGGAAGCCATATGGGGTTCCAGGGATGGAATTAGGGTTGACCACATACAAAGCAAGTAGCTACTTATTGTACTATGCTTCTGATCCCCTAAATATCCCATGTATGTGTATGTGTGCTTTTGACTAATTATTGTTTCTATGTTGCTTCAGAATGCTTATATCCAATGTTGCATCAATGCATTGAAATGAGCGCAATTCCAAAGTATTTCTGCCACATCACGCAAGGTTTGTTAACCCGAATCTTATTCTAGATGACTAACTGGGTCCCCTTATTTTCTTATTTTTATGTCACTATTATTTTAATTAAAAATAACAATAATGTATTGAAGCCAAAATGATTTAAGTACTTAAATTTACTAATGCTTATATAGCAATTTTAAGCTTGGGCATGATAAGGCTGGTCACTATGATGGCAAATAGTTCACTACAGTATCAAAAATATTTTATATTCATTGATGAACTTGAGGAATTTTTATAATTTTAATCTGCTAGATTGACTAGACATGAGATCCTGAGGTTTAGTCTGTGAGATATACCTTAGTGATAATTTTTCTATGCTCTAAATTGTTTCTTCTTCTGATTGAATTGAAAATTATTTTAATATTAGTTGCATAGTTTTAATTTTATACCTGTGTAAGACATTTTTACTCAAACACTCGTTTCATCATCTCACATTTTCACCTCAAATATTAAAATTTATTTTAATCTGACGGTACTAAATAACACTTTTAGTTTTATTTAGAAAAGGTCACCATAGCCTAAGTGTTAACATATTCTTTCTTCAGTCTTAATTGTATCAGTAAGTGATGATGCTAGTTTAAAATAAAAACAAAATTAAATAGCTACTGAATGAACTGGTTCATTGTTTACACATTTTCAATATCTCCAATTCTATGCTTACCATTCCACTATACATTTTGTGTACATTGCTCATTCAGTCTAATTGCTTGAACAAAACCTCTATTACTAGCATTGAATGGATGTAGATAATATTACTATCTCAAGAGTGCACTAACTTATCTCAATAATATTTTCTAGCTTTTAAGAAAACTAAGACAATGTTCTGAGTGCAATTTACATAACAATGATTTATTACTTAATATGATATTCACTTACATCTCCTTTTCCTTTTCAAGCTAAGCTCAAATTTCTTGAGACTATAATTAGTTACACATGTTTTAGAATTTTTGTATTTCCTTTAGAATCTAGTACAGTACTTTATATCTATCAAACACTCCATATTTGTTAAATAAATATGTGTTAGGTGTTAGACATTTTCGAATTAACAGATAAATATTTGAAAAAACCACTGATCCTTATAAATCTTAAAAGCTGTGTGTGCTTTTAACTTATTTAACAGATTGTAATTTATCAATTAATATTAACAACAGACCACTGGTAAAGTTTTTGAAAATGTGTGCTATTGTGAGCTCCCTGTGGGAATTTATTTGAACGTTATAAGCATCAAACTAAGCTAATCATGACTCTTATTTTTAAGTTTACTTAGAGTTAGTGTGAGATACACATCTGGTAACTTTTTGACAGAGACCATGAATTAGGAGCATATTATTTTTCTCCCCCTCCACGTCTTTTTTTTGGTACAAACATATGCTGTGCAATGTCTTTACAAACTGAGGCAAATGTTTCCACCTTAGCATCTTTACTGCTACTTTTATATTTGTAAATATGTCTTTGCTCATTCAGCTGCTCTCATGAAACTTTGTTTTAATGGATATGATCTCCATCTGTCTTTTTTTATATAAACCCAAGACAACTCACACAGTTAAGTTTAAGGTATCAAGTATGTTTTCCACTAATCCTTTCATTATTCATTTAATTTCCATCTTTGTCCCACGCAATTTCTTCTCATTCCCAGAATTTTAAATAACAAACTACGTAAACTATGTGATATTAATCTAAATGAAATAATTCACCAAGTTATGGACAAAAGTCTGATAAGATTTAGAAATTTTGTCATAACATTAAATGTTTCAAAGCAATGGAGGAAGTTAGGCTCAGCACAGAATACTACAGAATTCTAATAAGCATATAAATTGTTCCAAATGGTAATGTTTATACAAAGTAAAACCCTTGGGTGACCTCTAAGACTATGAATAATATTAAAAATGTGTTATTAGTTCATTTTAATTCTAATTTTATATAAAATTTAGAACTTTCTACTGCTCTGTGATCTATATTTAAGCATTCAAATAAAGTAAAAAGAAATTCATTGGAAAATAAAATCCATATTTAGCATGTATATTCTTTTATGACTTAGCAGAGTATTGCCTTCTTATAAGCACCTACAGGGTACATTCAAGGTAATGAAAAAATTTGGTTCCTTGAAGTCTGAGCCTTTGCCATGACTTCTGGGAATTCAGGAAGAAAAAAGATGAAAGGGCTTCTTTTGACACTAGTCTTTGAACAGTGGTGCTAATTCCCTTACTCTGACGTCAGAGGACAGTTAAATACAGGATAGGAACATTCTTTCACTTTGCAATGGCCATATTGTAAAAGGGTGACTATTTCAAAAGTAGATAATTAGTGAATGTCTTAGTACATGTGTACATCTACAGATATAATAAGCATAAAGCTGACAATACCAAATAGCTTCTGTCCTCTAAGTATGGATTTGTGATATTCATAATTGCCAGTGACAACATTTACATTGCTGTATTTATGCTTTGCCAGTGTTTTGTGATGAACTGAATAAAATAATACAGGTTTGTAGAGAATGCTTCTAACTTGTTAGTCTGGGAAATTTGAACTTGACTTTTTGATGTGACATAGATATTAATAACATTTTATTTGTTTGCTTGAGGGACTCACCTCATGATGCTCAGTGGTAATTGTTGACTCTACCTCAATAATTACTCCTGGCATTGCTCAGGCAACTCTATGGGAGTTTTGGGGTCAGACAGACCCTGTTGCTTTGTGCAAAATGGACACCCTACCTGTTGCATAGCTTTCGCCTAACTATCAATGTTATTTTTGTTCTAGATCACCACAGTATATATCCCTCTGCCACGTGGTATTTATCTGTGGTATACTTTAGTAGGTGTTTGCAAAATCGTTAGATCACCATAAGATTTAAAACTTGCAAAATATCTTGAAGGAACTGAATGAAGAGCCTCAAATAAAAAACTTACATTAGTGAAATGAAGATATTTCTTTTTCAATGAGGACTGCCAATACAAAATACAAGGTCCTACTTTAGAAATTATTGAAATTTTGTACTTCACTGTATGTAAACAATCTTAAAGATATACAAATTTGATAAAAATATTTTTATTTTTTGTAGTATGTTCATAGTTCAGAGTTACAGTTATCTTACACATTAGTATAAGTATCTTATTATACATAAACTAATAATGTATTGTTTTACATTTTACAGGTTTCATGATATGTTTACTTAAATTAGCTACTTGTATTTGATTTTATATAGTCCAATTGTTACACAAGTTATACGAGTATGTGAAGCGTCACAAGGTTAAATAAAAAGAGCAAATTTATAGATCATCATAGGGCAGGCTAAGATTCAATATGGATTCTATTAGAAATCATGGAAAATCTTGTTTTTTTTTACTATGGTTTTATATAATACATTTACCAATATTTATTTTTTCTTTTTTTGGGGGAGTCACATGCAGCATTGCTCAGGGGTTACTCCTGGTTCTGCACTCAGGAATTACTCCTGGCAGTACTCAGGGGACCATATGGGATGGAAATGCCCTACCCACTGTGCCGATATTTCAAGTGATTTTTTGTGTGTTTGTTTTGTTCTGGCTTACTCCTGGCAATGTCAGGCTTTTCTCCTGGCTCTGCGCTAAAGGTGACCCCAGCTTGCTCTAGGGAGCATATGAAATGCTGAAGATTCTCCTGGGTTCATTGCATGCAAGGCAAAGCCTAATCTGCTGTACTATTGCTCTGCCCAGATATTTCGAAAGTTTGAGAAAAGGAAAATAGTTAAGGGCTAGAGAGAGAGAAAGCACTTGTCCAACATGTGGCCAGACTAGTTATTCATCCCTGGCACCACATAGGGGCCCTCACTTAGTTCTGTCAGGGACGATTCCTGATCACAGAGCCAGGAGATCAGCTTGAGCATAACCAGATATGGATCAGAAGCATTTCTTTTTAAAAAGAAAGTATAAAGGACCTTTGTATTTATTTTCAATGAAATTGCAATATTTCTTAAAATGTATTCAGTGTAGAACCATTATTCTAATGGGAGAGAAATTAATGCCATAAAATCATTTTTATCAATACATATAGGAGCATTTGCCAATTTCCAGTATCCATTTATGGTCAATGTACACAACATATTATGAGTTAACTAAATGAAATGAAATAAAATAACTAAATGAAATAAAGGGTTATACAATAACCCACAAATAGCATTGAAATTAAAGGGAAAAAAACAAGAGTTTTTTTCTTTCAATGATACTATACAGACTTTATTATCTTTTATGATTTTGTATGATCATTTCTGAATTTTTAATTTCTTTCAACACCTTTATAAATTCATTTGTACCATGCATTGATGCTCTGAATGGAGAAGGGGGAAATACATTGTTAACCACACCTACCACTTTAAAATTATTTTGTGAATGCCATGTTACCTAGCACATATATAATTGGGAGTTGGTGTCACATTAAGAGTTGAAAATCTTAATTCATCAGGAGAAAACACTCATTCAATGAAGAGAAGTGGTAAAAATTACACAGGCATGTTGACTCTCAATGAATAATCTAGAGAGGAAGTAAATTATGGAAAAATAATAGAATCTAGAACTTTAATAATGGTTTTTATTATAGAGATAATTACACTAACCTATACCGAACTGAACTTATTATTTTCAAATAGACAAATGAAATTAAATTTTGCTGAACTTTTTTATGTTGGCTACATAATAAACATTGTCCTTCATAACACAAGGTACATCCTTTTAACATTTGATAACAAAATTTAATGTGTATTCATAGTAATTTTACTCAATATGAAAGTAATCTATGGCAGATATTTGTTCATAGTGTATTTAATAGCTCTTCAAAACTGGTTTGAAACTTTCCAGAGTATATTTAAGGTTTGTAGAAATGACACCATGGATATAAAAGTAAAATAAAACATTACTTTGACTCCTGACATATCTGGAATAGAAACACATCAATCTACCACAGTACAAGATATTTATTGGTGAAAAATATATATATACTTAAAAATTTTATCTGTCAAGATTATATCTTTTCTTTTAAAAATATTACAAAATTCTTCATTCAAAAAAATGCTTAATGAACAAATAAAAACCATAAGTATCTTATACTTTAGAGGATAAGTTTTATTACTGCCAGTTGACAAAACAGTAGACTAGAACATAAAGATGGATAATAGTTTCGAACATTCCATTTATAAATGACAAATTTCATATAAGTTTTCTAAACCTTATTTTTTATGATTTTAGGAAAAGAAGTCAGGAAGATGAAAGAAAATAATATTTTGTGTCTTGCAATGTGCTAGAAGATTTAAATTAAATAATTAATATCTATCGCATTACATGTCCAGCCTATTTGATTTTTGATACCTTGGCAAACGACACAGCATCCATGACTCTGGAACAGCAACGGAGGTCAGAGCAACTACTGGACTAGAGCCGTTACCGACTGGATCCCATGGGATGTCAAAAGATCATGTGGCTGCCCACCTACAACATGGCCAGACTTCTTCGTCCAGACCCTGAATGAACGGTTTGAGGCTCTTCGCATTCCTGAAGCAACCAGATGCGATTGGGCTATAGTTGCATGTGATAGGGTCAAATGGAAATGTTACTGGCGCCCGCTCGAGCAAATCGATGAATAATGGGATGTCAAGTGATCAAGTGATCAAGAATTAAAATCTATAAAATATTTTATTGAATAAGTTTAAAGATAAAATTACAAATGATGCAATTAATAACAAATATAAAAACTACAGTGCAGGGGCAGGAGCAATAGCACAGGGGGCAGGGCATTTACTTTGTAAGCAACTGATCCAGGTTCAATCCCCAGATCCCATATGGTCCCCAAGCACTGAAAGGAATAATTCCTGAGCGAAGACCCAGGCGTAACCCTTAAGCATAGCTAGGTGTGACCCCCCCAAAATAAACTACAGTGCAAATTTCTGTTTTGGGTTCATAGTTTTAATTCAATTCTAAGTATGTAATTATAAGTCTTATCATAAGAAACCAAATAGTTTACATAAATCAATCATTTCCTATATATTGCATATGAAATAGCATTATATACTATGTATGTGTATACATAGATTACAGTATGAGTATATATGAATTAGAAGGAAATTAATCAATATATAGCTTTTGATACCTATCATTTCCTATTTTTCCTCCACAAAGGATTTCGCTTAGTTATGGAATTGTCAAATATGTGAGACTTAACCATATATCTTTCACTGAAGAGTGAAAACCAATGAAAGAAAATAGAAAGTGAATAAAACAATACATAAACCTGAGTAATAAATTTACTAAAAGCAGTACTTAGAAAATATTGCCTTTTACAAAAAAGAGAAACTTTAAAAAAACTGAGCTGAAAAATTCAGGGGTGAGTGCCATAATACAACATGAAGAGATCTTTCCTTCATGTAGTCAAACCAGGTTTGAACTGCTCTGCATAACCAATGGTCCTCTGAACTGAGTCCAGAGCCAAACAGACTCACTCTTCCTTCAAGAAACAGATAATTCAGAAGCTGCTAAGAGAGAGAAAAGAAGACAAAGTTCTTCTTCTCACACAGCCAAGTTCAATTTGGCACCACTCAGAACCCTGAGCCTCTCCAGCTGAGTTTCCCAGCAGAGAGCCTGAGCACTGGTGTTTGTGGTCCCCAAGGTCCAAGCATTTAATTCAGTATGTTATAATGAAATAGAATAAAATCCATGTAAAGAGCAAATAATAGTATCAGAGCAAAGTATAATGAAAAAAAGAGATGTAGTGGTGACAGAGACAGGTATAGAAAGCATCCGCCCTAATCCTGGCAGAGAGCTAAATCCCTGTTGCCCCTTACAGTCTCCCTGTCCCTGCCAGGAGCGATCTGCCAGGAGTGATCTCTGAGTAGGGCAGGGGGAAGCCTTGCGTAAGGCTTACTTGAGTAAGGAAAGGAAGAAAGCAAAATCAACTCACTTTTTCAAGTCACATTATCATTTACTTTAAAAAAATGAAAATAATAATAACATGAACAAAACAAATTTTCAATCCTTAAAAGGAATTTAGCTGCAAATTGGGTTATTTCTATATTAAAATTACAAAGTTATGGTACATAATAAATGTATCACTATCAGTATTGTATAGTATTGAAGACATCCATGCAATAAGCTATGAACTTTGTCCAAAGATATTAAAGACATCTGAAATAAATAAACATGCATTTGAAGGTCTGGCTTTATGCAATGTGAAGATATTAAATAGCAATGACTAAATCTTTAGAGTTGAAGTTACAATCACAATACAGACATGTATCTCTTTTATGCAAAAGAATGTTTGAGACTCAAAAGGTGTGTTAATGTTGACTATTCAAGCAATACCAAGGTACTTTTCAATAAGAAAATAAGCATTTTTGATGACAGAGAGTTGTCTTCAAGTATTATTTTATAAATACACAGTATAAAATCCAAGACATATAAAGAAAATAATAGATTTATTGACCACTGTACCAAATGGAGGACATGAACTAGCTATGGCAAAGGGAGAATGACCTTGAATTCCCGTTATAAACAGAAGCATTCCTAAGTGTACTAATGCCCTAAAATGAACAGGGCAATTTACAAAGCTTCTACAAGCAATTTCTGAAGCACATTTTGATGTAAATGTGGTTCTTTATAATTTTAAGAAATATAGAAAATACAAGCTAAATCATTATAAAACATAACACTATAAATGCAATTTTTCATGAAATCATATTTGCTATGTAGTTAATAGGTAAAATAATAAAATTCAATAGATAAAATTGATAGACCGAATTCATGTAGAGGGAGAAAATAACTTAGAAAGTTCAACCAAAATAACGTACAAAATTCTCATGGAGATGGAAGAAAAAGTTCCATATTTGGGATGGAGAGATAGTCCAGTGTGGGCTATGCAATCTTAAAAGGCACAGTACTTGCCTCTCTAAATTCTGTTAAGACAGTTGAGGCCAGAGTTCTGAAAATGGCCAGAGACTTTAAATAAGACCCCAGGAGAGCATCCTGACAGAGCAGTGGCCTCTGGTGCCAGGCCAACACCTAGGCCATGGGCCCTGGTGACAGAGCCAGGTGTGTCTTTAAGATCGCATATCCCACAGACAGGGGTTAAGTACAGAGAGATGACCCAGGTTTGCATATACCTGGGAGATAATCTCCAGCATCACAAAGTGACATCAGTTTTGCATCCTTGGATCCTGGCATTGAATCAATTGACGGTTGGTTGAGAATAACTGGGAGGGACTCCCTGGCTTCTGAGCACAGCTGGGAAAGATCCCCCTCCAAAGTATAGCCCACGTGAATACAAAAATATGTTCTTGCACCAAAGAGTGAGAAAATATTATACATATTAAAAAGTCAATACCAAGTTTTGAGGGATGACTCATATATTTCAGCTTGGTATTTTCATTGTGGCAATCACTTTGAAAGAAATGGTGTTCTCTACTGAGAACACTGAGAACTTCTCACACTCTCACCCACTGATTGAATTATTTTATATATTTCCTACATAGTGCTTGACTTATTCACGAGGAACACATATGGAATTTAACAGGACCATCTTTGTGTAAAATTAAATAACACTAGACTATTAAAAGTAGTTTAAATGATTATCAAAATAGAATAAATATATTTTGATATATTTGTACAATGAAATAAAGTAATAACTATAACTTCTATATCAATAGTGTAAGTATTATAAACATATTATTGGTTTAAAGATGAAATCAAGAACTAAATGTTATTATTTCTAATAAGTGATAGGTGTGTTTGTATATATTTTAAAACCCTATAGAACATACAGCATGAAGAGCGACCCTTGGTAAAAAATGAATTTGGGTGATTATTGTATTGATGCATATAAATGAATATTTGTCATTGTGACTGAAACACCTCTTTGGCAAGGATCTGAATAGGTGAGATGCACATGGAGTGAACAAAAAAAACAGATCTCTACCTTTTGAATTGGCCTAAAATAATCTAAATCCTATCATCTTAATCAAATATGAAGTTGAGGGCTGCAAAGATAGTACAGGGGTAGGGTGTTTGCCTTGCATGTGGATAAGTTGTTCAGTCCCAACACATCATATGGTCCCCCCAAATCTTACCAGGAGTTATCCCTGAGCACTATTGAGTATGGCCCAAAACAACAAAAAACAATAGCAAAACAGTAGTCTAACAATTATGTGTACTTAATTTTCATTTTGAATATACTACAGAGACTATTTCTTTATCTTGCTATAAATGTGCAAATAAACCTGAAATTTTACTAATATGATTTATCAACCACCATAGTATATTTAAACAAAGCCAGAGGAAAATACAGGAAATGTATTGATAGACAAAGGAGTTCTTCCTCTTATAAAAATTTTATCTTATTTTAGATTTCTTAGCTAGATTGATAAGACAAATTGAAATTTCAAATAATTACCTAGAAAAATACAACTACATATTGTTGTCAAAATATATAGATCAAAGACAAGGAAGAAGCTCAGAAGTAACATAGTAATATGTAGGAAATTTCATCTATAATACAAATATAGTTTCAAGTTTTAGATTTTTATTAAGAAATAAAAATCAAGCACATTTTCTTTATGCTTTGTTTTTTTCTTTTTTGTAGATAACATTACCTTATCTGGTTGTATTCATTTTCATAGTAAACTTTCACATCTTTTTAAAGTATATGTTGCCATACTATAGCACAAAGTACAAATGGCCCCCCACCACAGCCCATTGGAACACTCCTCACTTTTTCTCCTCCGTCCCCAGCTGTTCATGGCCCAGTGTTTCCTTTGCCTGGATTCACCATTTGAGAGAGACTACGCTATTTACAATGTCTCTCTGTCACTTTCCCGCATCCCTCCCAGTTTTGTCTATGTTGTCAAAAAGGCCAGTATTTCATTTTTTGAATAATTTTTGAATTAGTGTTTTTATATTATTTGGATAAATAACTAGCCACATGCTTTTTAAATCATGATTAATATTTTATTTATCTTTGGACCACATCCATCCAGCTTTACTGTGGGATTACTCCTGGATCTTTGTTCAGATCACTCTTGGCAGTGATAAGGGGAATAACATAAGTTGCAGGAATAAAACCGGGTCTACCATATGCAAGGCAAGCACTAAACTCGGTACTGTATTTCCAGTTCCTAAACTAAGATTATAAGGGATAGTTCTAATTATTTTTAGATTGTGTACACTATTTCTATGTGAAAACTATATATGTATAATATATATATATAACTATATATATATATATTTCTTCAAGTGTAATGCTTATTGGGGCATCACTCACAAATATCACTTAAAATTTAATTGAGACAACTGTTGTCTTTTTATCCATGCCATTTATTTTCTTTTTACCTGACACTTTCAAGCAATGGTTTATTAAGTCCCATATGACGATTTGTTAAAGGCATTCGATATTCCAACAATCACCCCACCAACAACTGTCTTCTTATCATCTCAACACATGGCAGAAAACAAACTAAGTAGCTTTCTGACCTTGCTTATAAGGGTACCAATTCCATTTCTTTAAGACTTCATTCTATAACATTATCTCTCCAAAATCTATACTTCAACTATCATCTGCATTGTAGTTGAAAAATGACTCAATTTTCATTTCACATCAACAACAAAAAGCTTTCCTATTTAGCATGCTAATTAAAATGCTAGATTATAAAACCAGAAAATATTGAATGCACACATCTTCACAAGATTACCTTATTCAAATAAATTGCAGAATATTATTATTTACAGTGGATAAAATCTAGGATCAAAAATGATTATCAACAAAGGACTTACAAGTCATGTCATATTCATAACATGCAAAGTTATTGGATGAAACAACTTGTGGAAATACCAATAATGTAATTAAACAAAAATGATAAATAAGTTATGAAACTCTTTTAAAAGCCATTATGTGTAATAAAATGTAAATAGGTTTATGTAAATGATAAAATATTGATGAGATTGATAGAGCTACCTTCAGTAGTGAAATATTTTCTCTTTGTGGAAGGAAGCAGAGCACTTTTTTGGTTTTTTATTGGTTGTTGTTTTTTCATATTGTTTTTGTGACTGGGAGAGACGCTATACCTAGTGGCGCTCAGGGTTTATTCTTGGCTCAGGGATCACCGCTGGTAGACTTGAGGGACCATATGTAATGCCTGGTATTGAACCAGCTCAGTCACATCCAAGGATCACATCCTATGTGTTACACTCAAGTCTTCAGCCCATTAAAATAACTAATTGTATTGTTTGTATGTTTGGGGGCCATACCATAACTTTTTAGGGCTAACTCCTGGATCACTATGGATGCTGCGAGAGACCACACTATATGATCCACTAGATGATATGCTATTTATATAACCCATACAAAACAAGACCCCCTACCTGCAGAACTACATCGCTTTTCAAAACTATATATGGAGAGAAATATGCATGAGTCAGAGGGCATTCTAATGTCCCTAATGAATTTGAGCAAACACATTTCATTTTCCCCAGAATAAGAAACAGATTATTCCCATCATCCAGAAATGCCCAACATAGTCAAGTTTGGGTTTTAATATCATTGGGCATTGATATTTTTAAATTAATTTCATTTTGCTTTGAGGGGAGCAAATTAAGGTTACTGTAGGTGTGCTCAGGGCTTACTCATGTCTCTGCATTCTGGGGGTCACTCTTTGTAGCCGGGACCAAGGGGCTTAACTGGTGATCACTAGTAATCAAACTCTTACTGGCTGAACTCTCTTTCAGCTCTCTTTTATTCTGCATAGTTTTCAAAACAAAGCTTTCCACACCACTGTTTAGTTTGTAAAGAACTGGACATGCTCATGGCATATTTGTTTCTCTCTAGTGATTCTCTGAAACCAGAAAAGTAAAAATAAATGAAGAAGAAACTAGTGCTGGGTTTGTTTACTTTTGCTTTCCCTATTTTGCTTTTGTTTGTTTGCTCACGGAAATAAAGAGAAGGCTCATCTCTATTTAAGACCTTAGCTATACCTGGAGGGAGCTGGCTTAGCTTCACTCAGCCTTCACCCAGAGTTCTGAATCATTGCATGATGTACACTGGGAATGGATTATCCAAGACAACTTCCTCATTCACATGCCTGATGTCCGATGCTATGACTGAAGAAGCTGGTGAGTAACAATGATTTTCTTTCCTGTGGCTTCTCCGAGTAGATCGATTGAGCTTTCACATAGTTTGTTGGTCCTGGGAAGTTCCACATAGCAGGTGGCGGTGATCCCTGAAAAATATGCTGGAGATCAAACTGCCATGGTCAGTGAATATTTGGGCTTCCATGAAACTACAGCTGCTACCCAGAGCCAGCAAAGGATGACTAAGCCAGCAAATACAAATTGGAAGCTGAGTCCAGGCAGCTTTCAAACTTAAGCAGAACTTCAGGATCACCTGGGTAAGAATAATATCTGGGCATGGTAAAGACAACCGACAGCAAATTTCTGAGGAATCCCAACTACCCTGACTCTGGCTAAAGCAGCAATTTGGTCATGGAGTCTTCCATAATATAGAGTTTTCCCACAAGCGGACATGTCACAAGAATCCTACAAAGAGGGATGTTGCTGCCAAGTCGGAGCATGACTCGGGTGCAGAGGGGACTTTGGGGACAGAGGTTGTGTTCTTGATGGGACAGAGTCCTGGTGCCAAACTGCATGGAGCAAGAGGAGCATGCGCATAAAAAAAAGGATGCTTTATTTAAAAATAACACAGGCCACCTCCTTCCTGAGTTGAATGCCAAGTGGCCAAGACAAGTGCTGGAGCAATGATTGAAGCACACCAGTCTCCTGTGAGAAATCACCACATGTATAGAAACTTGAAGTGACATGAAAAAAGGGGAAGGATCAATGGAAGGATCAATGACAACAGGCTGAGAACTGGCATGTAGCCTCTTTGCTAATATTTAGCATGTTACTTTTACTCTTTTCCTACTCTGTTGCATTAAAAACATTTTTCTGTCTCTGTCTTGGCTTTTGTTTTGTTCATTGGAGTTTGATTTGTTTTTATGAGTTTTTTTTCTGTTTTCTTCCTTTGTCTAGACTTGTCTTTGAATATAAATATGACTTGTGGCTGGGAAATGCTCTTTCCACTTCTGTTTTCTCAGCTGTCTTCAAAAGAATCTGAGAGTACATCACATATATCCAATAATGATGAGTCTCATGAAATGTTAAAACTCACACTTTTTCTCCAGATGGAAAGAATTCCTTACAAGGGACCTTTTTAAGGAGGTAACTAATATACGAACTAGAACTATGCCTAAGGATAATAAAAAAATCAATATGAAAATACAAAATTATTTCATCATAAAAATAAAATTCAGTTCTGTTCAAATATCTTAAGAAAGTTCCTCATAATATTCTTTATATCAATGTTAGAAGAAAAAAGGAGGGATTGAGTATAATAGAAATTTCTAGAGAATGTTAGATGAGAAAATGCTCTAGCAAAATATTGAGAAGATAACTTTAAATTCAAAGATGATATCTCTTATAATTAGCTGTTGACCTCTGCTAAAAAGTACAGCACCCAAGTTCTAGTCATGTGGACATCTAGTTATAACAACACCAGAACATACAATGGAGCAAGGAAAGTATTTCCAAAAAAAGACATTGCTGGAAAAATTTGATTACCATAATCAAAATAATGCAGCCAGATTACTATTCAACACTGTAAGCAAAAAATTGTATTAAGCAATTATAGTAGAAGACATCAGAATTTAAACCAAAAGAAAAAATAGGAGGAAATAGACAATATGTTTCATATAACTGCCTCAGAGATATCTTTGAGAAGACAACTTCAACAATAGGGAATTTATAATAAACACATGAAATGACATCAACTGAAATCATATGCACAGAAAGTGAAATCACAAACAGAAAGTTAACTGAGTGAGAGAGAGAAATATCTGCACATCTTACACCCAATGGAGGGCTGTGAGGGTGCTAATAATCAAAATTTATCAAGTGATACAAATCAATAAGGAAAAAGGCAACCAATTAAAAACGTGGGGAGGTAATATCTAAAAACCTGAACTGAGAGTCCTTTTGAAGAAAACTTTCTTCTTAAATCTCACAGAATAGCTTGTTATAGGGAAATGCAAACCAAAAACATGACTAGCTATCATCCTACACTTGTCAGAATGATCTGCAGCAAAAAAACAGTAGAAGGCATAGAAAAAAAAGAAACTCCCCATACATTGTTGGTGAAAATATTAACCAATGCAATATGTATGAAAAACATATGGAGATGCTTTAAAATTTTAAGAACAGATTTTACCAAATAAGCCAGGAATTCTATTTTTATCTATTTATTTGAAAACTGTATTTAGACCAAGCACATAGTAAAAGGGATAAAGCACTTATCTTGCATGAGGTTGCCCAGCATGCCCTGACCAATTATGGTCTCTTGAGCACTGCCAGGAATTATTCTGAGGACAGAGACATGATTAAGCGCAGATAGTGCCTGGATGTGACCTTAAAAAAGGAAAAAAAAAAATAACTGATATAATATGAAAACATTTATTCAAAGTTACTTATAAAAGATGCCTGCACCTACATGTTTACTGAAGTAATAATATTCCAATAATGGATACATGTAAAACATTATTTTAGCATATTTATTATATCATAAATTTATGTATATTAATAAATTTTTATATTGTAAACCTATAGTTCTGCCACCTGCCCCTTGAGGTGTTGCAGGTCTGGCTGCTGTACCCACTGTGTCAGAAGGTGGCAGACAGGAGACAGACTTGTCTGCACCCAGGGCTCTGCCCCGTGGGCCTTGGATGGTTGATGGCCTGACATAGAAAAGTACTGGGTCCCCTAGTATAAACCCAAAACCATGGCAGAGCCTGGCAAGCTACCCGTGGTGTATTCGATATGCCAAAAACAATAACAATAATGGACCTCATTCCCAGTGAATGGAGACGTTACTGGCACCTGCTCAAGCAAATAGATGAAAAATGGGAAGACAAGTGACAGGTGATAAGTGACAAACCTATACTAGTAAATCATTATATTATAAACATAGTTATGATATTATATATCATATTATAAAATTATATATGTTTCTAATATATTTTTGTACATGTATTTAGTTTAAGCACTTCAACATATATATAGTATTTTTGGTGTAATACAAAAATATATTGCACTAAATAGCTTCTTATTTAAAATATTGTAGGAAAAAACAAAAATGAAACAAATTTGGAATCTTAAATTTTTTTTCTGAAACAATAAACATTTTCCTACAGCAAGATAAAATTGTACAAATAAAATGGACCTGTAGTCCTGTAAAAATATTTTTAATGTGCTGCGGCAGATGCATGCATTTTTTATTCCTCACACTGTGTTATCTGTTAGATTGACAATTTTTATGTCCATAGTTATTAGCAGAGTCAAGGTGCTTCAATTTTGATGGGTTGTTTGAATAATCCCATTTAAACGAGACCATAATTCATGCAGGGCACTGGACTGTAAGTAAAACATTATTAGGAGGTCTGCACTTTTCACATCTATATCTAAAACTCATGGGGTTTAACCCAGAGATCTATGTTGCAGATGTCCCTGGAAAAATCCCATTATTAAAGCATGAAAACCTAAATTTGGTTTCTATATATTATCCTAAAGTTTTCAGACTTAGGTTCTGTGCCTTTTATTGTCATGCATACTGGCTTTCTTAAAATATAAAAGTTAGGGGTAATCCCTAAATATCTGTAGGGCAAACCACAATGCCCTCTCTACTTAAGAGAGAAGAAAGAGAGAGAGGAGAGAGAGAGAGAGAGAGAGAGAGAGAGAGAAAAAGAAAAGGGAATAGTGCCTGCTATAGAGGCAGGCTGAGGGAAGGGGTGAATTTGGGGACATTGGTGGTGGGAATAGAGCACTGGTGGAGGAGCGGGAGCTGGAACAATGTATAACTTAAACCCAATCATTAACACCTTTTGTGTATTGAACGGTGGTATAATATAAAATTAAAATATAGATAGATAGGGGACTGGAATGATAGTACTTGAGTAAGGCACTAGTGTTGTATTTGGATGCCCCAGGTTTTATCCCTAGCAGCCTATATAGTTAGTTCCCTGAGCCCTGCCATGGGGAAATCCCGGGACAAAATAGCAGGAGAAAGCCATAAGTACTGCCAGGTATGGCCCCCAAACAGAGAAACAAAATATAGAAAAACTATGAAAGTTGGCTTTAACATCCACGCCTTGGAGATTTAAATATGCTGCTATTTCTCAAATGACTTTACTAACATTTATCCAATTAGTTTGCATGCAGTTAATTTTGAAAAAAAAATGCCAGGTGACTAATTGCTCAGATCTCTCTCTTAATTGCTTTTTTGCTCCTTGGCACATAACCCACTTCCAGTCCCTATTTTCTTTTCAGTAAATAGTAGCTTATATGCATTTTCTTTGTCTTGTAACAAAAACAAATATAACTATTCTCCTCAACACTATGGAATGCCAAATCTGACTCCACCGAGCCCAAACTACCTAATTTTCAAAGTCTGATGCAAATGAAAAATCTATATACTAATCAATATTTGCTGAGATTTACTTAGATTCTATGTGGGATTTCATTTTTCCCATATTCATCAATTGAGTACTTTTCTTGAATGTCTCCTTATACTTTCAGACTTCTCTTTCTTAATATATGAAATAGACTTCATAGTTCAACTTATAAAACAAGGGGTTGGAGGCGATAGCACAGTGGGGAGGGCATTTTTGCCTTGCAAGCAGCTGGCCCAGGTTCAATCCTCAGCATCCCATATGGTCCTCTGAGCACTGCCAGGAATAATTCCTGAGCAAAGAGGCAGAAGTAACCCCTGAGCATTGCTGGGTATGACCCCAAAAGCAAAAATTAAAAATAGATAGATGACTTGTTGGTGAACAGTAGAGATGACTTGTTAGTGAACAGTAGACATTGACTTTTAGTAACAAATCAATGCATATGTAACAGATTTACTTTTATTTTATAATTCACATTATATAATTAATTACAATAAGTTAATGTACTATTATAATATAATTTCAATGAAATATAAAGGAGTATGACTTTTATTTTTTCCAAGGCAGAGAGCAGACATATTCCTCCACTAACAAAAAATTAATTATGCAGCAACTTTCCCACATTTAGGAAAGTCACAGGAGTCAAGCACATCCATAGAGCACTGCATAAGCTTCCCTGTGGAAAACCACCTTCATGATCCTTTTACATCCTGTTAAATATAGGGCTTTTATTTTTTAAATTAAAGATTTTTTAAGAGAATTTTTTTTTACTGTTATCAAAATAAGCTTTGCAACTGGTCAATCAACTAACCCCTAAAAACACTTTGGAATAATTAGACCAATAATATAAAGGAGACAAAAAGAAAGCAAAGTTGTAAGTATTCCCTTGGGCAATCTTCTTGACCTTAGCCTTATCTAGTTATCCCATTCTGTGACCTCACCCAACCTACAGTATTATGCAAAAGATGATTCAAAATTCTAAATCTAAATAAACACCATAGAGTGACATCTCACAACCTCTATTTTTATCACTTATGAAGTGATGTTTGCACAGAATATTTTTTATCTTTGATTTTTTTCATTAATTTTATCATACCACCGTGAGATATACAATTACAAAGATGCTCATGATTGGGTTTCAGTCATACAGTGTTTCAGCACGCGTCCCTCCGCCAGTGCCCATTTCCCACCACCAAAGTCCCCAGATTTCCTCTCCCTGCCCCAGTCTGCCTCTATGGCAGGCACTTTGACTCTTATCTTTCACTCTCTCTGTCTCTCTGCCTGTCTCTGTCTCTGAATTTCTCTCTCTCTCTCTTTCCTCTCTCTCTCTCTCTTCTCTTGCACATTCTAGCTTGACATACAGTTAGTTCCACAAACTATTTAAAAAGTTGACCTCACCTCTCAAATTCAGATCAAGACATAAATATCTAAAGTCTATTACATAGACTTTAGATATCTATCTGCTGGGGTGACTGGCCTGCCACCCCAGCAGAGCCTCACTACAAGCCAGACGACACCCCCTACTCCATGGGGGCCGCCATTTTCCACATCTGGATTCCCTCTCATCACAACTCCACCCAGCAGACCAGACTATCATCGATAGCCCAGATCATCGACACCCACCCTGCAGCAGTTTTTTTTTCTTTCTTTTCTTTTTTTTTTTTTGCTTTTTGGGTCACACCCGGCAATGCTCAGGGATTTCTCCCAGCTCTGCACTCAGGAATTACTCCTGGCAGTGCTCGGGGACCATATGGAATGCCGGGATTGAACCTGGCCGGCATGGGCCGGCCGCGTGCAAAAGGCAAACACCCCTACCCGCTGGGCTATTGCTCCGGCCCCTAGCAGTTTTTTTTTTCAATCCGGCTCAGGTATGCAGAACCAAAGACTCTCAGACATGGGGCAGAGCTGCTACTTGCTCTCCCTGTGCCCAGCTGCTCATGAGGCGCCTGGGAGGCATGGCGGGATCTAGCCCTGGCCTGCCACCCCAGCAGAGCCTCACAACAAGCCAGACGACCCCCCCTACTCCATGGGGGCCGCCATTTCCCACATCCGGACTTCCCTCTCATCACAACTCCACCCAGCAGACCAGACTATCACAACCCAGTTCACGCGGCCGCTAGCTGCCACGCTGTTCATCAATAAATGCTTTCTTTAGGGAGGTAACTACAAGAGCATGCCACCCACACAGCAAGCCTGGCAAGCTGCTCGTGTCATATTAGATATGCCAAATACCAGTAACATTTATATTAGGTCATTCCCATGACCTAATATAATGGTTTGAGGCTCTTTATGTTCCTGGAGCAAGCAGATGCCTTTTGGTTCTACTGGCATGAGACAGGATATATGGAGATATTACTGGTGCCCACTCTAGCAAATAGATGATGAATGGGAAGATAGTGATAGATAGTGATTAGTTATATTTTATGAGGTATTTATAGTCTTTCTAATCAGAAAGTCCAAATCTATTCATATACTACTTCAATATTTAAAAAGTGTCCCATACTTATTGCACGGATGTGTTCATAGATAGATAGATAAACAAATATGTGTTTCACATATGTGTTCAATACACATGGGCTTCATGTGTGTGTATATATTTATGTATGTATTGGTACATATTTAGGGGCCACACCCAGCAGTGCTCATTGGTTACTCTTGACTCTGACCGCGGAGTTATTCCTGGTGGGTTTGGGCAACAATATGGGGTTGTCAAGGACTGAACCCAAGTTTGCTATGCGCTAGACAAAATTCCCACTTTCTGTACCATTACTCTAGCCCTGTAATTATGATTAAATGCCATAGAATGGAATGCACAAGACATTCTTATTACTGCACCCCACTGTCACTGTCACTGTCTTTCCCTTCATCATCGATTTGCTCAAGCGGGCACCAGTAACATCTCCATATGTCCTGTCTCATGCTAGTAGAGCACAAGGGCACCTGCTTGCTCCAGGAACATAAAGAGCCTCAAACCATTCCATCAGGTCATGGGAATGAGGTCTATAATTGTTACTGGTATTTAGCATATCAAATACGCCACGGGTAGTTTGCCAGGCTCTGCCGTACAGGTGACATGCTGTTGTAGTCACCACTAAATGCAACATTTATTGATGAACCACGCGGCCGCTTGCAGCCGTGTGAGCTGGACTGAAATAGTCTGGTCTGCTGGGTGGAGTTCAGATGAGAGGAAAGTCCGGATGTGGAAAATGGGTGCCCTCATGGAGTGGGGGTCGCCTGGGCTTGTTGCGAGGCTCTGCTGGGGTGGCAGGCCAGGGCTAGAACCCACCATCCCTCCCGGTGCCTCTTGAGCTGCTGGGCACAAGGAGAGCCAGTAAGCTTCTGCCCCATGTCTGTGAGTCTCTCACAGACTGTACCCCCCAAATAAAGTTTATTCATTTTGTTAATAAATACATGCATGAGAAAGTATGTACATATACACACACATTATACACACAGAGCTGCACATGGGCATAGCTCTGTTCCTTGTTTTTAAAACATAATATTGAAATTTTCTTGCAAAAAAATTTTTTTTAAACATGAGTTTCAAACCGATGATTTAGGATATTTTTACACAATAATCAACTTCCCTGACTGTTATATACACTTGGTTGCATTTAAATTCCAAAGGTGATTGGGCAGTAGGATAGAGATCCTTTGGGTTTAAAGTCAGAACATCATAACCCTTGATTTACTGGGTACACTTTTCTATAGATATATATCCCTTCTGGGAACCAATATACTCACTCAAGAAAAACAGCAGAGAGTTTCTCTGTGACATTTAGGGAATATTCTGTTTGAAATGGACATATGACTTCAAACTATTATCTCACTTCTGTGCATCTTATATCAAGACCATTGAAACACTTTTTCTTTTTTTTTTGAAAACACTTTTTCAAATGTCAGCCAAAAAAATAAAATATCCTAGAACTATTTTTTTTACTTTGACACATGAGAGTGTAAATGTGCTTTCATTGGGTATATGTCTATATTTTAGGGGAAGAAAATCTGTAAAAATAATTTTAGAACCATTATTTATTGTATGCATATATTTTTGGACTCAGTATAGTCCAATTGTATATATATGTATATGATATTCAGGTAATATATGATGCTTAAGTTTAAAAAAATGAATACAGCTAAATAATTTAACTTAGTATATGAAAGTAAATGCCTAAAGAATCAATGATGTGTGCATTGCTTCAAGAAAGGTGACCTGGAGAAACACATCATTCAGCCATTTAAGTTGCATAGTCTCTTGTAATTCCTGAGAAGACTTATCATATATCCTTTCTCCAAACCCAAGAATCCAGTATGCCTTCTCTCCCGTCAGCCAATGAATGAGCTTGCCTTCAAAGGTGACTGATAAAAGAGAAATGTTTTATGTATAATCTTTTATCTTTCACCTTCAAAACAAAACTAGGGGAAATCTTTCAATGAAGAAACTAGGAAGAACTTCAAAATCCAGCATTTTTCTTTCCACCTATATATTATTCATTGCTTTTGAATTCTGATCCTTAAACAAACCTTCTGAAGCTTTATCCCTCAATCTTTGTCTCTCTTGTTGTGTAAACTACACTGAGAATCCCTGGGACTCTGCTCAATTTAGTGCCTGCTTTTATTTTTTTTTTTCATAGCACATCTTTGTAGATATTGTTGTGTGATTTTATGCCTGCTTAATATCTGACAATGTGAAACATGATTACTGCATGTACTTTACTTAAAGTGTGTCTCATCTTACATGTTCTCATTATTTTGACTCTACTTACATTGTATCACAGGAGGCATTACACACTGAAGCTATATTTGGTAAAGGGATGGATGAAAACAGCAATTGCAAACACATTACAATAGTAATATTTGTCTCTATGGAATAAAAGCATGGATAAAAGGTCAATGATTTGCTATATTGTCTGGATTAATCATCATAGAGCAGCAGCCTTCAGCTACCTTTTCTGCTATGAGAGTCATCAGATCTTGCTATTACCCTCTTGTTCCTATTTGAAAGCTGTAACTGGAAGCTTTTGCTTTTGAGAAATTATGCCTAGGTTAAAACTAAAGAGCTTATGATATGCTTGTGGCTAAAAGTGGAAGGCTGTGCTCCATGACAAAGCTTTCTCCTACCTGGGTACTTATGGGGTATGTGACATTATTCATTTGATCAGGCTACTTTCTTCCTTATTAGTAATGGCGACATGCTTTGTGCTGTAAGTTAATTTTATCTTTTAGATTTGCATAAATTGTCAACATTATTCTATATCTCAACTATGCATTCCTCTAGAGAATTGATCAGCATATTTTCTCTGATGTGAAATCTATATTCAAAATTCCTACATCGTTGTATTGCAATACACTTGAAAACTGTAGTATCTAGTGTATGCCTTGTATCCTTAGGCATCCCCTGAAATATAGTTAAATAAAATATTTCACGTATCAACAATTGAAGTACTGCCATAATATTTCACCTAGATTTTAACAAATATTGGCAGCTTTCTATTTGCTTAAGCAAAATCCACTTTTTGTTTACTTTTTGCTATAACTGTTAACCACATCATATAAAATCAGATACAAATAAATAGGAATTAATCTATTATCTAGCTTGACATTCTAGAGCTATTAAAGTTTTAAGTGTTTAATTCCATGCTATTTTTTTAAATCTATCTCTGTTCAGTAAGACATGCCCACTCTATTAGAAATGAAGAAAATTTTGAGTATGGATCAGCTAAAATGAAAATCATTCACTGCTCTAAATAAGTGCCAGATTCAAAGCTTAAACTAACACCACCTATATGTAACATTTTAAAAGTGTATTACCATAGACTGCTTAGTGGTGTTTAGTTGAACTATTATTTCCTAGGTCTAAGTTTATAACAAATGTACCCAGTATAGTTTCTGATGAAAACAGAAACTACTGTAAGTATTTTAAGAAAAATGAATTTTATTATGAAAGATGACATACTCATGAAACTGTCAGAAATACTGGAAAAATTGCTAAAAAGAAACTGCTTCTCAGAGAGACTCTCTGGACAAACTCCACTTTCCTCTGTTCATGCAGAAGCCTGGGTGATTTGGAAAATAACACGGAACTATAACATCCTAAAAGTGTCCTTCCTCTACTACTTGGGAATCAGGTAGTAGGAAGTCATTATTACACTTGCACAATGACACACACAGTAGTGTTGGACACTCTTTCTGGCCCTTTGTTTATACGACCACTCTTAACATCCACAATCCAGACACAATACAATAACCTTTCTGATTCCACCAAACTGATCCCCAGAAGAAAATAGCTACTACAGCAAAATGATTGTGTCTGTTCCATTTCTTGGAACATGTCATATTTAGTTCTGTGGCTTCAAATGAAGAAATATGGGTTAACACGGAAGGATATTTGTGACTATGTCATATCTGCGTGAAGACACCCCATCCTGGGAAGGGTGTGCTGAGGGATTGTTTTTTGCAGAAAAAACCCTATAATTAACGGTATTGTAAACCAGATGCCTACATAAAATTTTGAGAAAACTCCATTCAACAATCCATTAAATCACAAAGATGCCGTTACACAGTTTTCTCTCTGAAATAACGTGCCATGCAAAGTATAGAATGATTTATCTATCTTGGAACTCATTCTATATGGAAATATTTGAACTTCTTGAAATCCTTAGGCTTTCTCTGCTCTGTATCTTGTACATTAAGTTGATCACAGTGACACTTTCATTTCCTTCTTGAAATTTTGTTAACTAGTCCAAATACTATTTTATAGAATTTAGAATTTTTTATAAGTTTTAGACCACACATGGCATTGCATAATAAGCATAGATAAGTCATACTTGGTATAGAATATGTGGTATACCAGTGTGGCAAATCATGATGATATTCTTAACTAATATTCATAGAAAATAACAATTTGGTTCTACCACCAAGAGTTTCATAGAAATGCATGCTTCATGCACCAGGTAATTTTTTTTATATTTCATTTTTTTCTCTTCCTCATTCTCTTTTGTCCTATTTCCCCTTTATAGTGTTAACTTGTGACAATAGACTTTATTCTAATACAGTGAATATCACTACTGCAAATTGCTGATTTTGCTTGATATATATTCTGATTCTGCGTTCTTATTATGTCGAAATGTCTCAAACCCTTTGATTCTACAACCAAATTGCAGTAGTTTGTTCTCAGATCCTACGTGACTAAAGGGAAACACTGACTAAAGTCTTGCATGAGAATCCTTTAAGGAACAATGATGTGTTCTTTAAAAATCATAGGAACTTATGGAAAACAAAGAATGTATTGAAAAGGAAATCATTAAAATTGGAAAGTGTCTTTCGAGCATAAGCTAAGAAAAAATTCAAAATGAGGAGGTGCTGGTCTGGTTTGAAAACAAGGAGAGTTAGTTTGGAATAGTTGTCTACAGACATTTAGGAGTTTTCAGGAGGAAATTGTGTGTCCGAACAATAGTGTGGGGGAATAGATAAATAAATAAATAAATAAATACATAAATAAATAAATAAAGTATGTACATATATTTAAAAACTTTCATTTCTACTAGTTTTCTTTTAATGCCTTAGTCATTTTCTACATATTGAGCAAATTAAAACTGCACAATTGTTTATCTTGTGCATATGGAGGTCAGAATTTCAGTAGAAGTCTCGTGGTTATAGTCACGGTGTTAGACAGGTTATGTTTATTATAGATGCTTTGGGGAAGGATTGAATCATGTAGAATTGAATTCAGTTCTTTGAAGTAACTTCCAATCCCTTGTTGTGCCCTAATCCCTGTTTGCAAATGGCTATTAGAGGCTATTCCACATCTGAAGGACCTCTCTCTTCTTTTCATCTGGACCCTGCATCTTAACGCAAGAAAAAAGCATTGAATCCTTTTGTTCTCTTTTGCTCTTGTGCTTGCAAATGCGTTAAGTATTAGACATATGTGTTTAATGATAACTGATTATTCTGAACTCAGTAGGATAATCTAAAGTAATCTCTCTAATTCAGATCTGACATCTTAATTATATACATGAAGTATTTTTGCAATTCAGTGTCACATATTCATAGTTTCTGGTGATCAGAACATGAGTAATTTAGGTCCCTAATTTTCCACCTACTACATTTTTTTACTACTTATAAATCTAACAACCAATTTCAAGTACTTTTAACAATATGTTGTATTTATTAGTACTTCATAAGTATAAACATGTTTCCTTATATGAAAAATTTGTGCTTCTTGGGAATAAAGAGATACTGCAGTGAGTATGGGGCTTGCCTGACACACAACTGACCAGGGTTTGATCACCTGAACCCTATATATTTACTTAAGTCTACTGGAACTATACATGAGCAAAGAGTTAAGAGAAAATCTTGAGCACCATCAGGTGTGGTACAACAACAAAATGGAAAAACAGAATTCTTGAAACCCTGTAAACTATGAAAAGACTATATTTTGTCTACATAGTGACAAATTTAATCTTTGCTGTAATTATAAACTTGCTCTGTCTGTTCCTTTTATATTTTCTAGTATTTTGTGTGTTTGTGTAACTGGAAAAAATAACTTGCAAAGTGAAGATATAAGACTGGATAAGGCTGTGTGATTAAGCTGATATAAGCTGTACCTAAAGTCAGCTTTGGTAAACGGATTCCAGAAAGTCTCTCCCTCCAGATCTTTTGGAAAGATTTCTATGGGGTATTAAGGTTGGCTAAGCATATTTCAGATAAGATACTTCAAATTTTTGCTACTGAACTGTTTAGTGACATATGATCTAATAATTTTAGTTCTTATTGCTTTAGTTTGAGTTATATTAAAATTATTCAATGCTATGTCTCTATAGGCTATATAACTTTACTAAAATTGTTCAAATAATTAAAGTCAATAACAGACTCAAGGGTAAGCATTTGTCAGTCACTATATTTCACACTCTTGCTTCTGAGTTATTGCTTATTTACTCACAGAAGCCTGAGGTAGAATTTTCTTGAATTATAGCTACAGAAACAAAAAATTCTAATTATTTTTGTTGTTTGATCAACCAAAGAGGGAAAGTACAGCAGATAAAAATAAAAACAAAATATCCAGAGCTTCCAGAATATTCCTTGAACCTAGAAGTTACCCATGTATTTCATAATTTAAAACTCTAAATAAATTTGTCAATTATATATTCTACTTAATTTTAGTAAGGTGGGTCTTTAATCTTTTAAATTGTTATTGAATCTATATTGTCTTTCAGGACTGTCTAAATATTAATAAACACTCCAAATGTAATGTGATACTGATCTCTTCTTATATATTTGTCTAGTATTTTTCAATCTTTGAGATTTGAATTGATATTGAACATACATCCCATTATAATTTACTGTATCTTTTCTATGGCAATGAATTGTGACAGCACATAAAATACTCTGCAGTCTTATTTATTTCAAGGACAATTTCTAATATAAAACAAAATCAAGTTGAGGTTTTTTGGGTTTTTGGGGGGTTTGGGTCACACCTGGTGACGTTCATAGGTTACTCTCCACTCTGCATTCAGGGATTGCTCCTTGCGGTGCTCAGGGGACCATATGGGATGCCGCAAGTCAAATTCAGATCAGTCACATGCAAGCCAAATGCCTACCTGTTCTACTATAGCTTTGGCCCAATTTTTAGATGAAGCACTACTTCCTTTTTGTGAACTGTGTTTTGAGGTGTACACGTCAAATGGCCATCTAAGATATAAGAAATACAGTGATTAGGAAAGTTAGTTTTAGAATTCCCAACTACATTACTACTTTAATTATTGGATACTGAACTCTAAGAGAGGGTTAATGACTCCTAGTTTTTAAAAAAAAATAGTATAGTTGGTTCAGAATAGAATTACCTTGACTAAGCTTTAGACAGGACTTACCTATTTACTTTTAACCTCTAAATTTTTATTTCTTAGATCATTTTCCTTTCAATTTCCAATTTTCAGTTATTTATATTTTCTTTGTACCTTGAAATGTAATCATTTCCTTCTTTATTCTTTTCCTTTTTTTAGGAAACACTTTGCTTTTTCTATATCTAGGAATGTTTTCCCAAAGATTGGGAAATTATTATTTTGAAATATTAACGTCAAGGAAAATAGCACTTTCCTTCACCAGTCTATGTGTGAGGATGACAGCATGGAAATGATGGTATCCTTTTTGGAGACTGGGGGAACTCTATAGCTTTTAGATATCACTTGTATCATTTGTCTTCCATTTGTTCATCGATTTTCTCGAGTGGGTGCCAGTAATATCTCCATTAGCTGGGAATGAGATCCATTATTTTTAATGTTTTTGACATATCAAATACACCATGGGTAGCTTGCCAGGATCTGCGGTGACTCTGGGTTCAACCCAGGGGGCCCAGTCTTTTACTATGTCAGACCATCAACCATCCAGGGTCCACGGGGCAGAGCCCTGGGTATGGACAAGCCTGTCTCTTGTCTGCCACCTGCCAACACAGCTTAGCACCCCAGCCACACCTCAACACCTCGAGGGACAGAAGCTTTTAGATATACACCTAAAATTTAGATGCCCTTATACTGGGGGTCAAACTTGGGTCATTGTATATCATTACATCCCCCAGTAGCTTCCCTGGCTATAGTTACAAATTTAAGCTAACAACTTAAGTCACGTTGAGTTAAAAATTATATCACTGAATGGTTATCATAGAACATTTGGGGGTTGAGTTTCATGAACCTTTTAAATATGTACATTTCCTTTACTGGATATGGCACTCAGTGAAATTATAAAGTAGAAAAATGCAAATTAGAACGACAGTAAACAAGAAGACAGAGCTAGATTGGGAGAGGGGTGACATTAGAAGCAGTAATCTGTTCATTGAGTTTCATTGAATATAGATGAAAAAAGTATGTGGAGAACTCTAAAGCTCCTGACTTGTCTAGAATGGAGAGCAAAAAAAGTGTGCCCAAATGGGCACATATGTGGGCCAAATGAGATTTGGGGCTTAGAACAGAAATGAAGCCGTCTTTGAATTGAAAAGCTAAATGGAAATGGGCGGTTTGTAGAAAAATGTAAATTCAGGAAACTGAGCAATTCTGCCCTCCAATTCTTTGTTCTTTCATATCAGAACAGAAGAGAAAGACTGCAAAAATTGAGATAAAACTGTTCTAAACTGAAGGAAATAAAGCAACTCATTCGACAAGCAGTGTAGGTGGCTGAAGTAGACCATGCCAAGCTTCTTCAAATTGATCCCATGCAAATATTCTTCTCTGGCACAGGATTGTTTTGAGTTGATAGCAATAATGTTCTAAGGTTAAAGTCAGTACTTGTCCTTCCCTAAGATGTTTTCTCTTTTTTGAAATCAGAATAAAGTATGACATTATCTAAATTGTTGCTTAGACAATCAATCAGACTGCCTCTTTTTAATGATATATTGTTTGCATTACTAAAGTGTAGTTGTCATCTCTATCTGAGAATCTCAAATTCTACAAAGATGAAATTAACACTCATTAAAATGTACAGTCTATTTTCTCCTTGATGCATCCATTCCTTAATTCTTTAATTGGTAACTTGTAATCCCAACTGAAAACAGGGCATTTATACTTACTGTACCTTTCCCATGAGGACATTGTTTAGTTGGTCTTCACTTAACACATCAAATACTATTTGATCGGCCCTAAAATAATCAGAGAAGAATGGGAGTATTTTCTCCTTAGACCAGACCACAATCACAATTCAGGGAAATTCCAAGCTGTAGGTCTTAGTAAAAAATAATTCACCCACTTCGATGTTTAGAGAATCCATGGATCTTAAGAGAATACTAACTTATTTCACATTGGTTTTTCTCAGAATCCTACTCCTCCAGGAATGAGTTTTATGAAATTTTTTGAAACGTTTTTTTATGAAAGAAAGAAAAATGAGAAATGTTCTCCAACTTGTTTTAGAAGGCAGATGGACAGTTAAGGGTTACCAGTGACACATAAAGAGAGAAAGAATAAAAAAATAAATAAAACAGAAATATTTATTTCCTTTTTAAAAATCATACAAAACTCAAAACCTAAGTATGAAACACAAAAAAACCTGATAGACTATAAGAGAAAAGAGTTCATTATCTATATTTTTGTAGAGTTCATTTTCTGACTCAGAGAATTGTATTTACTTGCTGGCATTAAATATCTTCTAATATCTTGAATTCTACCCAAGATTATTTTTGTGGAGTCATGCATGTACAGAGTAGTTAAAAAGGTCTTAGTACATGCAGCTCAATTCACTTTGGGATGTGCCAAACCCTTTAGTTTGCAGATTTAAATCAAGACCATTCAATTAAGAACCAAGAAATTTGATTTAATCAGAGTACACAAAATAGTAAGGAAGAGGGTCACTACCAGCTTACATTTGTCATCATTTGTCACTTGTATCACTTGTCTTCCCGTTATTCATCGATTTTCTCTAGCGGGCACCAGTAATATCTCCATACATCCTGTCACGTGCTAGTGTAGCCCAAAGACAACTGCTTGCTCCAGGAAAATGAAGAGCCTCAAACCATTCCTTCAGGTCATGGGAATGAGACCTATAACTGTTATTGGTTTTGGCATATCAAATTCAATGTTTGATATGCATTTGTCATATAAAAAAAAGAACATAGGATTGTGGGAAGGTAGAAGCCTTAAAATTGTTGTGACCCCACAAAGGAAAGTTTTCAGATATATATTATTAGATGCTATTTCTATAAATTACTTAAAGGTTATCGAGGCAGTTATAGGAAATTTTATGTCATTGCTTTCGGCAAATTGACTGTGTTTCTGTATGACTGAAACCCAAACATGAACATCTTTGTAATTGTATATCTCACGGTGGTATAATAAAATATTAATTAAAAAATTGACTGTATTTATTGGGTCTTGAATTGTAAAAGAAAGATCAGAAAATAGGAAAGATGGCAATTTTTGAGCAAATTTGAAAATTTTGGATCAAACTTTTTTTTTTTAATTTTAATTTTCTCTTCAGTCCCCCCCTTGCCCCTCCCCCACACAGATGTTCTCAAGATTTTTGACTTTATGTTTAGGGTTTATTCTTGTCAGTGCTCAAGAGACCAAATTAGGCACAAAGACTCTAACCTGGGTCCATAGCATTCAAGGCAAGCACCCATTCACTGTACAATTCTTGAACCTTGGGTATTTTTATTATAAATCAGTGTGGGTCTTGAACTTAAACATTAAGAGGGAATAAACACTATCCCCTCATTCCAGGCAAACACACTTACACTTAGAGAAGAACAGAACAGAAACATAGAATGTATCATTAAAACACCAGATTGAAAAGTGATAGCCTGTTGTGAGATTACTCTGAGCTAAAGATTTTATTTATGCTTCATGCTCTGGCTTTGACTATTATACCACCAACTCTTCTTCCTCCCATCTTGCTCTTCTTCCACTTTATTCTCCACTTGTTTCTTTACTTCCTCTCTTTTCTCTGTTTTTCTTTATCATTTTACACATCCCTCTTTACTACCCTTGTATCACTTGTCTTCCTCTTGTTCATCAATTTGCTCGGGTGGGCACCAGTAACATTTCCATACATCCTGTAGCTTGCTAGTGTAGCCCAAGGGCATCTGCTCACTCCAGGAACAAGAAAACCTCAAACTATTCCTTCAGGTCATGAAAATGGGTCTATAATTGTTACTGGTTTTGGGCATATTAAATATGACACGGGTAGATTACCTGGATCTGCCGTGCGGGTGGTATACTCTCAGTAATAGTCTCTCATCTTGTGTATTTGCAGATGAATCTCAATAGGGAGAGATTGGTTTCCCTCTTGGGTGGAGCTCTGAAAAAGCTGTGGAGTCTGGATGTTGAGAATGACTGACCTCATGGTGTGGGGATCCTCTGGCTTCTTGCAAGGATCTATTGGGATGGCCAGCTAGGGCTAGAATCTGCCTTCCCTTCTGGGTGCCTCCTGTTCAGCTGAGTTCAGGAGAGCCAATAGCAGCTCACCCCATTTATCTGAGTTTTTACTTCCCTATTGCATTTTTTCCACTTTTTGGGGAGTTGTCGTGCATTTTTATATTCACGATCACGATCTTCCCGTTAATCATCTATTTGCTAGCGGGCCCAGTAATATCTCAATATGTCCTGTCACATCTGTGAGCCAGGGCCGGCTTGGTACAGGAAAATAAAGAGCCTCAAACCATTATATTAGGTCAGAGAATGATCTAATATAATTTTACTCTTTGCATATCAAATACAAGAGCACTGCTAGGCTTGCCGTTGGGAGGCATACTCTATAAACACCTCCAAATAAAGCTTTATTGATGAACCGCGAGGCCGCTTGCGTGAGCCAGGCTGTGATGGGCTGGTCGGCTGGGTGGAGTTCTGATGAGAGGGAAGTCCAATGTGGAAATGGCGGTGCCATGGGGTGGGTGGGGGGGCGCTGGCTTGTTGTGAGGTTCTGCCGGGTGGTGGGCCAAGGCTGGACCCCTCCCGACTGCCTCATCGGCTGGGCAGGGAGACAAGGAACCGCTCTGCCCCATGTCTGAGGTTTGCAGCATACCTGCCGGATTGAGAGAAACTGCCCAGGTGGGTGTTGATGATCGGCGTGTGGCTGGTCGCTGGGTGGAGTTCTGATGGAGGGAGTCCAAGGGAAGGCGGCCCATGGGTGGGTGGGGGTCGTCTGGCTTGTGTGAGGTTCGCGGGGTGGTGGGCCAAGGCTGGACCCACCATGCCTCCCGACTGCCTTCCTTTTATAATAAAACCCAAATATTATTCTCAAGTTTGTGAGGTTTTACTGAATTTTATGTATCTATATGACTTATTGGTTCTTATACTGTCACCACATGTCAACCCTCTGTGAATTTGCAATCAGCAGCATTTAATAAACCTCTTTCCTCTCTCTGCATTGGCTTCCTTTACTTGTTTCTCATCTATGCAACTTCCTCGCTACCTGCTTAGATAAAGACCATCTCTCTCCTTAAAGTAAAGTTGTTCATAATGTAAGGATGATTAAAAGGTTAGGATTTTATCTCACAGAATTTTGAATAGATGGTTAAACTTGATAATCTTATGTTGAGATCACTGAAATTATTTCTGTAACTTTTTTTCACAGCTCCTAAAACAAAACAGTCAACACTGCATTTATCCCAGTAGGCCCTCAGGCAACTGTATGAGCAATTGCTAGCTAGGAATCAGACTACATGTAGAAAAAAATATGGAAGACAGAATTTAAACTAGGATGCATTGAAGCATGCTGGGACAGGGTAGTGTGTGGTGAGGTGTTGCAGACTACAGAAAATAATGGAAGTAGAGCCTTGCTTTTATACTGCTGGGTGAAGAATGACCCATAAAGTTATTATTTGTAAAACACTTCTGTCAATGTACAGTGTAGTTTCACACAAGAAATGTGTTTTCCATAGTATTTAATGGATAATATCACAACACAAACATGTTACAATATA
>JAJIBD010007406.1:0-16065 GCA_021461705.1 Cryptotis parvus | reverse complement strand
TCCTGGCTCTGCACTCAGGAATTACTCCTGGTGGAAATCGGGGGACCATATGGGATGCTGGGGATTGAACCCAGGTCGGCCACGTGCAAAGGCAAACGCCCTACCTGCTGTACTACCACTCCAGCCCCTGACTATATTTTCTTTACACATAGAAAAATAGATAAAGTGCACATGGGTAAAACCGTTGCTTGCTTAAAAGATAGCCACATATAAAAAGTGATATTATAACCTTATCTCACACCATTCACAAAAGTAAATTCAAAGTTGACTAAGACTTTGATATTGGACCCAATCCTTTAATGCAGTGAAGGAAACACTGGTGGGACTCTCCAGGATTGCGGCTAGATTTGTCTTCAACAAGAGGAACACAGGCAAAGAAAAAAAAAAAATCATTGAAAACTCCTCGTAAGTTATAATAAAAGACACTCAACTGAAAGAATATATTTGCACACATAATATATCAGGTAAAGGGCTACAAATTAAGCATAGAAACGCAACAACAGCAAAAAAATTTCACACATAAATGAGACAAAGAGATGAAGAGAGACATTTTTACAAAAAAGGTATAAGAAAGGGCCAGCAGACTTATTTATGCAAAAGGTTCTTTTCAATCATGGCTGGGAAATAAAAATCAAAATAGCTCTGAGATTTCAGCTTGTCTTCCCGTTGTTCATCAGTTTGCTCGAGCCGACGCCAGTAACCTCCATTCGCTTGGGAATGAGGTCAATTATTGTTATTGTTTTTGACATATTTAATTGAATTAGGTCAATTATTGTTATTGTTTTTGACACCAGGAACTTGCCAGCTCTGCCGTGGTTCTGGTTCAACCCAGGGGGCCCAGCCTTTTTCGTTGTCAGACTCTCAACCATCCAGGAGGCATGGGGCAGAACCCTGGGTGTAGACAAGCCGTTCTCCTGTCTGCCACCTGCCGACTCAGCCAGGTACCTCAGTCACACCTGACACAATACTGCAGACAATAATTATTTCAAATTTTCACAACCACTGTTTGAGCCTATCCTAAGCATACACTGGATAATCTATTTTATATTGCAATTGTTGTAGCAAATTTGCCACATATGGTCAAGAAATATATTAGAACAGGGGGCCAGAGCGATAGTCCAGTGGCTAGGATTTGCCTTGCACGCGGCCGACCGGGTTCGATCCCCCGCACCCCATATGGTCCCCTGACCACCGCCGGGAGGTAATTTCTGAGTGCAGAGCCAGGAGTAATCATGAGCATTGCCAAGTGTGACTTCCAAAAAAAAAAAAAGAAAGAAATATATAAGAACAAAATTAATGAGGATTATTAAATCACACAATGGGTCAATGTAAAAACAGATTTTTGTGAAAAATCATTTGTTTTTCACTATAAGGTTTTAAGATTTTTACCAGTGCTGGAGCGATAGTTCAGCGGGTAGGGTGTTTGCCTTGCATGCGACTGACCCAGGTTCGATCCCCGGCATCCCATATGGTCCCCCGAGCACTACCAGGAGTAATATCTGAGTGCAGAGCCAGGAGTAACCCTGAGCATCGCTGGTGTGACCCAAAAAAGAAAAAAAAAATTTTACCAAACATGCAAGCATAAATGTTTCTGTGTGTGGTGTGTGGGTACAAGCATATGTAGAATCACATATATCCTCAGGTGGCACAATTCAGACCTGACTACTTTTTAGTCATATTTTATAAAATAGAATAAGATAAAGGATGAAATTTAAAATTGCAAAGAAAGGAACCAGTACAGTAAGTAAGCCATTTGCCTGGCCTTAGCATACATCTTACCTGGAATATACAGCCAGCCTATTCCAGCAAACCCTGCGCTAAGTTCCATAATTTTCAGAATAACTCATTTTGCCTTTCACCTTTAGAATCAGAGGTACATTGGCATGTCTTTTGAACCAGCGAAACTGATTACATTATGTTGATCTTTTGTTACCAGGTACATCTTGCAGTGACTGCATGTCTGTGCCCCATGGGGACCTAGGGGTCAAAAAGACTATAGTACTGAAGCAAGAAAGATTCATAATAAGGATGCTTTGCCATATAAAATTATGAAATCAATCCAGTTCTGCCCACGTTTCCATTGTATGTGCTCCAGAGATTCCATAAAGGCAGAGAGCAGCTCTTAACATATGCTGAATGTTAGCAAGAACCCAGAGCTCAATAGGGCTTGTCACCCAACATGAGTGTATTTTCATGACTGTACTTAAGGATCACTCTTGGTGGAGGTCGGGCATTCTGGGTATAAGTTATGTAACCCACCCAGCTGCATGCAAGTCAAGTGCCTTACACACTGTACTGTCTCTCTGGCCCTTCCAAGATCTTTCCAACTCGTGTCTAGATTCTTTACCATTTGCCCAATTTTAATTTACATCCCCAGCTTTTAACCAGCCAGGCATACAGAACCTAAGATCAATCTTAGGCTCTGCCTCAGCATAGACAGAGGCCACCCCAAAGAGGGTGGGAACGATAGGACAGTGGTTAACGCGGTTACCTTAAATATGCCCAAACCTATTTTAGTCTCAATCATCCCTTATGTTTCCCAGACCCAACCAAGCATAGTTTGTGAATGCAGAGCCAGGAGTAATCCTGAGCATATCCAGGTTTGGTCCAAATTTTATAAAACAATAATACAATAAGTATGACCTTCTCAAAAAAAAAAAAAAGATTGTTCACATGAAAGGACTAAATTTCATTGTTTCTTTAGTGATATAGAAAGTTGTGGGCAGAAAGTAGATTTAAGGATATGCAAAGGAAGGTCTGATGCATACTGCCTGTTAACAGATATGCAGGGTTTTCTGGCAGACTGTCTACCAATAGAGTTAGTACGTTGAATTTCCTAGTGAGACTGTTAATGAAGCTGCAGTTACACAGACTATGCCATCCTAGATCATATCTCTGCACATATCCTTGTTGGCTGTAATTAGCCCAAGATGGAGTCTATTGGACATTGCTTGATGTTAGACAGAAAACAGGTTTTTCTTATTTTTCTGTTACTTCTAAGTCTGACAAGAACTTGTCTTCTGGGGCTAATTAGGAAGGCTAAGTTAACAAACTGTTCCATTCTTTGTTTATCCCACCTCACTTAGCACCTCCTACAGGATTTTGGCTCCTGGTTGTCTCCTCTCTATCACCATAAATCCTATGATAAAAAATGTAAAATGTCCTGGTAGTGTAAATTATGCAAACTTACCACTAAGTTGTGCTGCCCTTTGATCTGGTGGCATATAAGGGAGTTGGTGTCTTTGAGCTGTCAGTCAGCTGTGGTCAGTCAGTCAACAAGATGAGAGCTGCTGCCCCTCCAGCTGGTAATTATTGAAAATATTAATGGAAATAGTTCTTGTTCCTGGATTATCATACCTGTACACAGGTACACCCGGCAGAGCAGAAACCAGCTTTCCCTGTTGCGTGCGGCTGCTGCCGCGCGATTTACCTCCAAATTACCGTAAATGTTCAACCCACCCCCTCTGAGAGAGTCCCACAAAGTAATGAGAATATAGTGCCCGCATGGCAGAGCCTGGCAAGCTGTCCGATGCGTGTTCGATATGCCAAATCCAGTAACAGAAATGTTTATTTTCCTGACCCCGAAAGAGCCCTTAATACGGCAGCAGTAAGAAAGGCAAACAAGCAGTGCCTGACAAAATTTCATGGCCATCCTAGGCTGCCAAAACGAAGAAGGACTAAAATGACTGTCTGTACTTTCAATGCACGTACACTGGCATCAGAAGCATATATTGAGGATCTGATGCTGCAAGCAAAAAAAGATCAAGTACGACATCATTGGTGTGACTGAGAGCGAAGAGGCGTCAGTTGCATCATGCTGTATTTGACACCAGAGAAGAATTGTTCCTTGGAACATGTGACGAAAAGAGGCATTGGTGGCGTTGGTGTCCTTGTCAACACGAACATGGTCGTAAACTATTGATTCATTTGAATGCCTAACAAACCGAATAGGACGATTACACTTGAAGAGATGTGGCCCACTGCCAGCAATTTCTATCTTCATTGTCTACGCACCAACATCCACATACAAAGAAGATGAAGTTGAGAAATTCTACATGGAATTGGAGGAGTTCTGTAAAAAGATCACACCTTCTACAAGATTATAGTCGGTGATTTTAATGCCAAGATAGGACCAAGAAGATCGGCTGAAGAACTCCACATCGGGACCCATGGCCTAGAATGGAACGAACAGGGTGAGAGACTATCTGAGTTCATCATTTCCACCAAGACTATTCATGGGAACTCACAGTTCCAGGAAGCTGAAGCGAAACGTTGGACATGGGAATCTCCTGGCGGACAGTTCCACAATGAAATTGACCACATCATCTTCAATCGACGGTTTTGTCTGACCGATGTAGCTGTCGTCCCCAAATTCCAAACAGGATCGGACCACCGTCTCCTTCGTGCAAAAATTCTACTTCCCGCAACGGGGAGAAAGGCTGCAAAGTTTAAGAAGAGAACTCCCCAGAACGACCACCAACTGGGAACTCTTTGGCACCATTGCAGCAACATGGGAAGATACCATCATTGGCGACATCGATGAAGAATACAACCGACTGGTTCAGCACCTCAATGATTGTGCGAAGAATGCCGAGAGAGAGAAAGACACAAAAAGGACGCCTGTCTTCAGAAACTCTCGAGCTCATTCGCCAACGTGGCAAGGCGCGAGCCTCAGGAGACCAAATGCTAACGTCCAAGCTTGCTAAATGGTGCAGAGAAGCGATAAAAGAAGACCTCAAAGACAGAAGAGCAGAAATACTGGAAGATGCAGCAGAGGCCAGGAAAAGCATTCGCACTGCCCGCCTGTCCTTTGCCAACTATAAGACCAAGATGACTGCCCTCCGACGCCCTGATGGATCTATCACAACTTCCAGAAAGGCTATGGAGAAGATTATCCATGACTTCTACTCAAATCTCTTTGATAGCCACATCCACCTGCCCACATACCAAATTCCACAGGATGGATATGTCATTCCCAACTTTCTCCCTTCTTGAAATCTGACATGCCATCTCGTCAGTAAAGAAGGGAACAGCACCAGGCCCAGACAAAGTCAGACCCGAACACCTGAAGAATCTGCCGTCGGTACTCATCAATACACTAGCTCGGCTCTTCACACGCTACCTGTCTGAATGCAAGGTGCCCTCCCAATGGAAAACCAGCAGGACAGTTCTACTGTTCAAGAAGGGAGACATTCACGACATTGGCAACTATCGCCCCCATCTGCCTGTTGTCTGTCATCTACAAGCTGTTTACACGAGTCATCCTGAACAGGATTAGCAGAACACTAGATGAAGGACAACCATGCGAGCAAGCAGGCTTCCGGAGAGGATTCAGCACAATCGACCATATCCACATGGTAACCAAGCTCATTGAGGTTTGTAGGGAATACAAGATGCCGCTCTGTCTCACGTTCATTGATTTACAGAAAGCCTTTGATTCTGTGGAGACTGAAGCAGTCATCGAAGCCCTAGCCAAACAGGGTGTTCAAACCCAATACATCAAAATCCTTCGTGAGCTGTATTACGGATTCACCACCAGGATCTCACCATTCTACAAAGAAGTGATCATTAATGTGAAAAGAGGGGTTCGACAGGGTGATACCATTTCACCAAAACTCTTTGGCGCCACCCTCGAGAACATCATGCAACAATTAGAATGGGAAGGAATGGGAGTGAAGATAGATGGTCAGCAACTACACCACCTCTGCTTCGCTGATGACATCGTTCTAATAACACCAAACATTAGCCAAGCGGCACAAATGCTGGCTGACTTTGACCGAGAATGTGGAAAGATAGGTCTACAGCTGAATCTAAAGAAAACTATGTTCATGAGAAATGAACTAGTTCCAGAGGCCCCATTCACTCTCAATGGAACAAACATCTCTGAATGCAGCAGTTATGTGTACCTAGGTTGAGAAATCAACATGATGAATGACCTAAAACCTGTGCTGCGCAGGAGGAAGAGAGTGGCATGGAATGCCTTCAAAGGCATTGAAGAAATAGCTAAAAGGACAAAGAACCTCCGGCTCCGGGCACATCTCTTTGACTCCACCATTCTCCCTGCATTAACATACGCCTCAGAGACCTGGGCCCTATGAAAGCAGGATGAGAATGCTATTTGGGTCTCCCAGAGAGGAATCGAAAGAGCTATGCTTGGAATATCACGCCTCACTCAAGTGAGAGAAGGAATCCGGAGTTCTGACCTCCGTCGCTATTCCAGAATCAGGGATGCTGTCTCGTTTGCCAAGGCATCGAAAATCAGATGGGCTGGACATGTAATGCGATTTGGAGACAACCGCTGGACTAGAGCCATTACCGACTGGATCCCACGGGATGTCAAAAGATCACGTGGCCGCCCACCTACAAGATGGTCAGACTTCCTTGTCAAGACCCTGAAGGAACGGTTTGAGGCTCTTCATATTCCTGAATCAACCAGATGCCATTGGGCTACATTGGCACGTGATAGGGTCCAATGGAAATGTTACTGGCGCCCGCTCGAGCAAATCGATGAATAACGGGATTCAAGTGATCAAGTGATCATCTCTGTGCCTCTGACCCCACAGGATATTCCTGCTTCATAAAGTGATAGTGCAAAGTAGTATTTGTCCTTTCTCAGTCCTGATATTTTTTGGAACCTGGATCTTCTGGGCCAGTCTCCATGTTTGTTCATACTAGGGCTCCTGGCAAGAATAAAGTTACTTTGTGTATCAGGAGTGTTGGTACCAAGGGTAGGGTGTTTTTCTTGCTCTTAGCTGATGATGGTTTGATCCATAGCATCTCATATTGTCCCCTGAACATAAACAGTAGTCATTCCTGAGTGCAAAGCCAGGCAGCAACCCTTGAGGGATCAGCAGTTGTGTTCCACAAATAAAAAGAAATAAATAGGGGGCGGAGCGATAGCCCAGTGGGTAGCGTGTTTGCCCTTGCACGTGGCCGGTCCATACCCGCCCGGGTTCGATCCCCAGGATCCCATATGGCTCCCCGAGCACCGTCAGTAGTAATTCCTGAGTGCAGAGCCAGGAGAAACCCCTGAGCGTTGCCGGGTGTGACCCAAAAAGCAAAAAAAAAGAAAAAGAAAAAAAATACTAAGGTTACTTCATGCAGAAGAATGTACTTATACCTTTATCCCTGGTGGCAAAAGGAAAATGTTAATGTATGCAGATGCTCTAACCCTTTTTTAAAGATGTCATAATTTATGGGAGAGTTTAGAATAATTATACTGTGGCATCTAATTGTACTGGTGTACAGAATGCAAGTGTAGTGCATCATTTAGAAGCTAAATCAGGGGCTGGATGGGCGGAGCGATAATCCAGTGGGTAGGGTGTTTGCCCTGTCGTGCCGGGCCATGTGGCCCAGGTTCCATCCCCGGTATCCCATATGGTCCCCGAGCACCGCCAGGAGTAATTCCTGAGTGCAGAGCCAGGAGTAACCCCTGAGCATTGCTCAGTGTGACCAAAAAGCAAAAAAAAAAAAAAAAAATCAGGGGCCGGAGCCATAGTCCAGCGGGTAAGGCGTTTGCCTTGCATGCAGCCGACCTAGGTTCAATCCCTGGCATCCCATATGGTCCCCAAGCACTGCCAGGAGTAATTCCTGAGTGCAGAGCCAGGAGTAACCCCTGAGCATTGCTGGGTATGACCCTTCCAAAAAGAAATAAAAAAAAATAAAGATTAAAAAAAAAAGATAAATCAGACTTGAAAATGACGTTTTCAGGGTTCTGCCTCCTTTACTCCAGACTTAATACAGCTAACTAAGAAACTGTGCCCTTCAGGGGATGATGTTGTTCGAGGATGTGTCTGTGGACTTCACATGTGAAGAGTGGCAACTCCTTGGTGGAGAGCAGCGGACTCTGTACTGGGATGTGATGCTGGAAATCTATAGTCACCTGGTGTTAGTGGGTGAGTGACGATTTTATTTTAAGCCAACTATAATTTTATTTATTAAAATTTGTTCTAATAACACCAAACATTAGCCAAACAGCACAAATGCTGGCTGACTTTGACCGAGAATGTGGAAAGATAGGTCTACAGCTGAATCTGAAGAAAACTATGTTCATAAAAATGAACTAGTTCCTGAAGCCCCATTTCACTCTCAATAGAACAAACATCTCTGAATGCAGCAGTTATGTGTACCTAGGTCGAGAAGTCAACATGATGAACGACCTAAAACCTGAGCTGCGCAAGAGGAAGAGAGCGGCATATAATGCCTTCAAAGGCATCGAAGAAATAACTAAATGGACAAAGAACCTCCTGCTCCGGGCACATCTCTTCGACTCCACCTTTCTCCCTGCATTAATGTACGCCTCAGAGAACTGGGCCCTATGAAAGCAGGATGAGAATGCTATTCGGGTCTCCCAGAGAGGAATCGAAAGAGCTATGCTTGGAATATCACGCCTCACCCAAGTGAGAGAAGGAATCCAGAGTTCTGACCTCCGTCGCTATTCCAGAATCAGGGATGCTGTCTCGTTTGCCAAGGCATCGAAAATCAGATGGGCTGGACATGTAATGCGATTCGGAGACAACCACTGGACTAATTACCGACTGGATCCCACGGGATGTCAAAAGATCACGTGGCTGTCCACCTACAAGATGGTCAGACTTCCTTGTCAGGACCCTGAAGGAACGGTTTGAGGCTCTTCATATTCCTGAATCAACCAGATGCCATTGGGCTACATTGGCACGTGATAGGGTCCAATGGAAATGTTACTGGCGCCCGCTCGAGCAAATCGATGAATAACGGGATTCAAGTGATCAAGTGATAATTTTATTCATTCATTCATTTTTTTTTTTCTTTGTGGGTCACAACTGGCAATGCTCAGGGGTTTCTCCTGGCTCTACATTGAGGAATCACTCCTGGCGGTGCTCGGGGAATCATATGGGATGCTGGGGATCGAACCTGGGCGGCACTGCCTGGCTGCGTGCAAGACAAATGCCCTACCCGCTGGGCTATCGCTCATTCATTAATTTATTAAATTTATTTATTTGTGTTCGTTTGGGTCACACCCAGCGATGTTCTGGGGTTATTCCTGTTTCTGCTCTCAGGAATTATTCCTTTTTGGTGCTCAGGGAACCATATGGGATGCCGGAGAGTGAACCTAGGTAGCAGCGTGCAAGGCAAAAGCCCTTCCTGCTGTGCTACTGCTCTGGCCCCTGTAATTTTCTTATAGATTTACAACTCCCCATTGCGGTTTATCAGTAAATGCATGAACTGAGAGCCTACCTACTACCGAGAGTATCCCCACCTGCACGGCCTGGCAAGCTACCTGTGTCGTATTTTTTATGCCAAAAACCAGTAACAATTAGACTTTATTCCCATGACCTGAAGGAATGGTCTGAGGCTTTTCGTGTTCCTGGGTAAGCAGATGCCCTTGGGCTACACTAGCTCACCACAGGACGTATGGAGATGTTACTAGTGCCCACTCCACTCGAGTGAATCAATGAAGAACTCGAAGACAAGTGATGCAATGATAGGAAATTAAATTTTGATTTGTGTGAAAATGTATGATCATTTCCAGTCTATTTAAATGTTCAAGGTAGGGGGCCATAGCAATATCACAGCACAAAGGCGTTTACCTTGCACATGGCCCACCTGGGTTTGATCCCCGGTGTCCCATATGGTCGCCAGATCACTGCCAGGAGTAATTCCTGAGCACAGAGCCAGGAGTAACCCCCTGAGCATTGCCTGGTGTGACCCAAAAAAGAAAAAAAAAAACACAAATGTTCAAGGTAGTAAATCTATTATTTGTTTTCATTCTTTTTTTTAAAATTTTATTACACCACTTTTAGACATACAATTGCAATATGCTCATGATTGAGTTTTGGTTCCAGTGTTCCAACACCCATTCCTCCACCCGAACCACATCTCTCATCGCCAGTGTCCCCACCTCCCTCCCTCTCCCACACCCCAACTACTTGGCAGGTTCTGTATATCTTTTCTCTCATCTCTATCTCTGCCTCCTGCCTACCTTTCCTACACATCGTAGAATGCAGTACATTAAAGACATAACTGTTTCCACTAGTTTGATGGACCACGTGGTCGCAAGCGGCCACTCGCCTCATGGTCAGTGTCCAGACAGCGAAAATGGCAGGTAATGTGCTGGGTGAGTCTCATCCAGCTGCTTCCGGGACCTCCCGAGGTGATGGGCCAACACCCAAAACCCATCTGTCCTCCTGGGGGCCTCATGGTCAGCTGAGCTAGGGGAGAGCCGAGTTCCTGTTCCCCCAGCTGCGTCTGAGGCTCTGCATGGTATGGCTGGTAGCCCCAGGGCAGCTCCTGGGTAGGGCTACCAGGCTCAGACAAAATGGAGAGGGGAAGGGCCAACCCCAGCTCCATCTGACGAATGCCCAGTGTTTCCCGCTTCTGGGAGCTGCCTACCTGGGCTCGAACTTGTTTTGCTCTGTTAATCTGGTCTTTGGGGGGGCCCGCCCCCGCTTGGGTTTGGCTCCCCCTCTGCCACCCAAAACCCGGGGCTAATCTGGTCTTGAGGTCAGCGTCCCTCCTGGGTGGACTCTGATGTCCTACAGTATCTAGACAGCAAAAATGGCGGCTGATGTGGTGGGTGAGTCTCATCCGGCTGCATCCGGGACTCCCAGAGGTGATGGGCCAACACCCAAAACCCCTCTGGGTTTTTCTCCTAGGCGCCCAATGGTCATTTGAGCCAGGGGAGAGCCGAGTTCCAGCTCCCCCAGCTGCGTCTGAGGCTCTGCATGCTATATCAACCTCTCCAGTGTGATGCAAATAGAATGATCGTTGAAGTGTACAAATTAGAAAGATCCTGAAAGTACCTGGTGCTAAAATACATTGAGTCTAAAATTAAACTGCGGCACTGCACCTGTGCACCCGTGGATCTGGAGTCTCTGTCTTGGGGATGTTGGCTGTGTTGGTTTGGGCTCAGGGCCACACCCACTGAGCCCGGAGGCTGGAGACCCGGCTGAGGACCCCAATCCTTTCTCCAGTCCAGTGGGCGCGGCCGCCTGCATGGCGAACAGGCCCTAGGAGCCATGTAGGATACGACCAGGCACTGGCTGAGCCTTTTGCCTTTTCCCGGGAACTCCATAGGGCCGGTTACCATGAGGCCGAACTGCGCAGCCGGGGGTTTGGAGTCTCTGTCTTAGTTGATTTCATTCTTTTTTTTTTCTTTATTTTCTCATGTCATATTCCAAAATGCTAATTTTTATTTGATTTTATTTTTTTTCCCCAAATTTAATTACACCATTTTAGACATACAATTGCAAGATGTTCATGCAGAGTTCTGGTTCCACAGCGTTCCAACACCCATTCCCTCCACTCAAACCCATCTCCCATCACCAATATCCCAACCTCCCTCCCTCCCCCACTTCAACTACTTGGCGGGTTCTGTATGTCTTCTCTCTCCTCTCTATCTCTCCCTCCCACCAAACTTTCCTGCACATTGTGGAATGCAGTGGACTAAAGTACATTACTGTTTCCACTATTTTGATCGACCACAAGCAGCCATGCGACCTGGGCTCGAACTGTTTTTTTTCTGTTAATCTGGTTGTGAGGTAGGATCCCAGCATCCGGACAGCAAAGGTGGTGGCTACTTCCAGCTTCCCCAGGTGAGACCGAGGCCCACATGCTATGGCTGGTCGCCCCAGGGTAGCTCCTGGGTGGGGCCACCAGGCTCCACAAAATGGACGTGGGAATGGCCCCCCCCTGACTCCATCTGACGAATTCCCAGCGAGTCCCACTTCTGGGAGCCGCCTACCTGGGTTCGAACTGATTTTGTTCTGTTAATCTGGTCGTGAAGTAGGACCCCATCATCCGGACAGCAAAGGTGGTGGCTAGTCTGGTGGGCGAGTCTCATCCAGCTGCTTGTGGGACCCCGGAGGTGATGGGCCCACTCCCAAAACCCATCTGTCCTCCCGGGAGCCCCATGGTCAGCTTAGCCGGGGGAAAGTCGGAGCCAGTTGTTTTCATTCTGAAGGATTGTCATTGTTCAGTGCTTGCTTTTCACTTACTTGATTTGTGTATTATGTACAATGAGATAACATAAATGTTGTTCTTCTCCACTGACTTATTTTGCTGAGCAATTCCATACACGTGCAACAAATCATACAATAAGTTGCATGATTTCTTGTCATTGACCTTTGAAATAGTTTACTGTATATAGATAGCATCACGTTGTTATCCATTCCGTCTCTTGATGAACTTTTGGGTTATTTTCTTAACCTAGCTATTGTAGTAATAGCCACAAATTGACAAGGGTGTTCATGACTATTTCCACATTATTTATTTATTTATTTATTTATTTATTTATTTATTTATTTATTTTTCTTTAGATTTTTGGTCACCCGACAATGCTCAGGGGTTACTTCTGGCTCTGCACTCAGGAATTACTCCTGGCGGTGCTCGGGGACCATCTAGTGTCAGGGATCGAACCCTGGTAAGCCGCGTCCAAGGCAAACGCCCTACCGACTGTGCTATTGCTCCCCCCCCAGTGATTGTATTTTTGAAAGCAAATACTAGGGGTCAGAGCAGTAGCACAGCAGCTGTCCTGGGTTCAATCCCTGGCATTCCTTTTATTTTTTTTTTTCTTTTTGGGTCACACCCGGCGGCACTCAGGGGTTTCTCCTGGCTGTGCACTCAGGAATCACTCCTGGCGGTGCTTGGGGGACATATGGGATGCCGAGGATCGAACCTGGGCCGGCCACGTGCAAGACAAACGCTCTAAAGCTTGGCTATCGCTCCCAGCCCTGGCATTCCATATTGTCCCCGAACTCCACCAGGAGTAATTGCTGAGTGAAGAGCCAGGAGTAACCCCTGAGTGCTGCCGGGTGTGACCCAAAAAAGCATAAAAATAAAAGAAAGCAAATAACAATAAGTCAATCACATTTTGAGGAGAGGGGTGTGATATAGCCAGCCATGCTTAGGGTGTGCTCCTGGCTCTCTACTCTGGCGTCACTTGCCTCTCCACATGCTCAGGGCAATGTATGAGATTTTGTGAATTGGATCCGTTTTGTCTCCCTTCAAGGCTCTTTCTGTCCCTTTACTGCATTGTTTTTTTTTGTATCTGTGGCCTGATGTCTTGGTGCTTATATTTATGCTCTTGGGGGGGGTCTCACATGTTTTTCTTACTAGGTTGTAAACTCATGACCCTAAGGCACAAAATGGAGTCTGGTGCTTGAAGACGGAGTCACAGTGGTTCTGCCCAATCTTTCAAGGGGACCCGGATGATTTGGGCGCCATGGGGGTCGGATAGTAAGGCCTGTCGAGTGAAGATAGATGGTCGGCAACTATACCACCTCCGCTTTGCCGATGACATTGTTCTAATAACACCAAACATTAGCCAAGCGGCACAAATGCTGGCTGACTTTGACCGAGAATGTGAAAAGATAGGTCTACAGCTGAATCTAAAGAAAACTATGTTCATGAAGAATGAACTAGTTCCAGAGGCCCCATTCACTCTCAATGGAACAAACATCTCTGAATGCAGCAGTTATGTGTACCTAGGTCGAGAAATCAACATGATGAACGACCTAAAACCTGAGCTGCGCAGGAGGAAGAGAGCGGCATGGAATGCCTTCAAAGGCATCGAAGAAATAGCTAAAAGGACAAAGAACCTTTGGCTCCGGGCACATCTCTTTGACTCCACTGTTCTCCCTGCATTAACATACGCCTCAGAGACCTGGGCCCTACGAAAGCAGGATGAGAATGCTATTCGGGTCTCCCAGAGAGGCATCGAAAGAGCTATGCTTGGAATATCACACCTCACTCAAGTGAGAGAAGGAATCTGGAGTTCTGACCTCCGTCGCTATTCCAGAATCAGGGACGTGCTCTCATTTGCCAAGGCATCAAAAATCAGATGGGCTGGACATGTAATGCGATTTGGAGACAACCGCTGGACTAGAGCCATTACCGACTGGATCCCACGGGATGTCAAATGATCACGTGGCCGCCCACCTACAAGATGGTCAGACTTCCTTGTCAAGACCCTGAAGGAACGGTTTGAGGCTCTTCATATTCCTGAATCAACCAGATGCCATTGGGCTACATTGACACGTGATAGGGTCCAATGGAGATGTTACTGGCGCCCACTCGAGCAAATCGATGAATAACGGGATTCAAGGAATCAAGTGATTTTTTTTTTTTTTTTTTTTTTTGGGTCACACCCGGCAATGCTCAGGGGTTTCTCCTGGCTCTGCACTCAGGGAATTACTCCTGGCAGTGCTTGGGGGACCATATGAGAATGGCAGGATCGAACCTGGGCGGCATGGGCCGGCCGCCGAAGCAAATGTTCTACCGACTGGGCTATCACTCCAGCACCCTGCATTGTATTTTTTGCTTTTTAGGTCATACCCAGCAATGCTCAGGTTCTTGACTCTGCACTCAGGAATTACTCCTGATGGTGCCTGGGGGACTTTATGGGATATTCCAGGCTAATTGAACCAGGCTTGGCTGCATGCAAGCCAAATGCCCATCCTGCTCCATTTCCCTATACTGCATTCTTGAGGAATCGCCATACATTTTTTTTTTCCTTTTTGGGTCATACCCGGAAATACTCAGGGGTTTCTCCTGGCTCTGCACCAGGAATTACTCCTGGTGGTGCTCGGGGACCATATGGGATGCTGAGGGATCTAATCCAGGCCGGCACAGGCTGGCCGCGTGCAAGGCAAACGCCCTACCTGCTGGGCTATCCCTCCCGGCCCCAAATCGCCATACTTTTTTATATAGTGATCAAACCGGATGACATTTCTCACCAATACTTATTGAAGGTTCCACTTTCACTGCATCTCCTCCAACTCTTGTTCTTCCTGTTTTTTTCATGTGTGTCTTTCTCACTGGTGTGAGTTATTGCATTGTTGCTTGGATTTGCATTTTCTTGATAATTACTGACGGTGAACCCTTTTGCATATACCTACCACTTTTTCAACATTGGCAAACTATTAAGCTTTGTGTTGCTAGCGTTCTTCAAGTACTGTAACGTTTAGATGTTTGGAAACCATTCCTGCATTGATTTCTTATCTATTTATTTATTTTTTGTCAATAGGACTGTCACATAGCAAACCAGAAGTGATCATGAAGTTGGAACAAAGAGCAGAGCCATGGCTGGCAGATCCCCCAGAAAACAACCTCTTCGGTTAGTCAGTATGTTCTGAAAATTTGTTTTGCTGAGATCATTGTTCTTGGGGCTGATTGAGGTACTCAAGACATATGGGGTCTGGCGGGTTTCCTGGCTGTGTTCTGGGCCAATGACCATTTCTCCAGCATATGGACAAGTTGCATGGTCACTATTTCTAAAAAATCTACGACTTTAATTTTTTTTCCCCACACTCCTCCCCTCCATCTAATTCCATACACACACTACCACAACCAAAACCACATCTCTCAATGATAAATACTTTACAAAAGTCCTCTCAGAGGAAGTTGCAATAAGTAAAGCATCTTTATCTCGAAATAATGAGATGAGAGGAAGCTTACCCATACCAGGACATCTCCAGTGGCTCAGCATCCAGGCTCCCAGGGCTTTAGAGTTGATCTCAGGGTGTTTTCTCTTATTCCTGGCTGGTAAACAATCATTTCAATTATATTGCTAGTCATTTTTGTATAAACATAGTAAGAAAAAAAAGACATCTATACCTGGGATTAAATTTTGATTGTCCTTTCTTGGGGAGATGGAACCATTAGAGCCTAGACTGGATTCCTCTTGCCAGATTGATCTTTCCCAATCCTCTCAGGGTCCGATCGATCCCCTTATCTTTGGGTCAGAACAGCGCTTGCTCCACGATCTTGCTCTTAGAATACTGCTCAGGACATTTGGTTGTCCCAAGGCGAGGCCAGGATGATTTAACTCATTGCTGCCCTGGGTTCATCCAGTCTCACGGTTAGACCCTTCTTGGAGTGTAATGAATTAGATTCAATCTAAGGGCATCTGATGCTTTTAGTTAGGAAATATGACAGATACCCAGGGATAGTAAACTCACCAATGCATGGCCTTCACTGTCTTTTGTGTGTGTATATAAAAAAATGCTTTTTTTTCACTGTCTTTGAAACCTTTGGTTGCCTTGTGTCTTTAGAATTTCAATAATTACATCCGCCTTCATTCTTTCG